>JAHZNG010001444.1:0-15631 GCA_027744375.1 Orchesellides sinensis | reverse complement strand
GCGCCGGGCTGTTTAGAGTTTTATGCAGAATTCCAAGCTACTTAGCTACCTGCCGAGATCTCAAGGGGGTCGATGTCACATGTAGACTCTCTCAAGCAAGGCAGAAGCTTCACTTTACCAGCAAAGTAACGTAATAACACAACATATTTCCCTGAGATACGTATGTATCCAAAATACAAGTTGTTCTTTGTAACTTGGTCCAAAAGTATTTCATTCTGAGCATAAGACCAATCAACATAAAATGTACATATGTAGCAGACACATGTGGATTGGGAATTTAGTTTTTTTTACACAGGTAATTCTCCCGGCTTCAATTGAATCGATCGCGCATAATATCTTCGCTCCTTGCTCAATATTCATTTCATCCGGGTTTGGAAACAGGGATATGTATGGTGCACTTAAATGTATTATTTCGATTGCTCATGTAAATTACTTTGTACAGAAACAAACTTGTGTTTTTACAGGCTTGTATTTTCCATTAAGAATTTCCAGGCCAGCCAGATATGCATGGGGAATGGTGCATAGGTAAATAGGTAAGATATAGCGTGGCGTGTGGGGATGATAATCCCTGGTAGATTGGTAATCTATAATCCAATTACTATATCTATATTATACACGTATCTGATATATTACATGTTATCTAGGGACATGTACCTATTAGTTTTTTACCTGTGTTGTAAAATGATGTGATAGGTTACATGAGAGAGTCTGACAATCGTGCAATTTTTTTACCTAGCTAGTTGCTCTGTGAAAGCTGCTGTTACAACATTCATTACAAACATTGATGCGGCGACGTGTCTGGTGTAAATTCATCATGATAGTTAGAGAGAAAGGATGGGAAAGCTTTTATTATTTTTTATTTTATGACAATTCTGCATGCATCTCATTTGGAATCGTGTAGCTTGCTCAAGGAGTGGACGCTTTTTTGATTTTTTGACCAACTTTGATATAATGTAATAAAGTGGCATTAAAAATAAGCCTGTATAAATGTAAACTGGTATACATCTAAATACAATAGTTTTGATAAGCACTTTTAATAAAATGTGTGCTGAGCGTACATTTGCGAGCAGGATAGATGTAATGTAATTTACTTGCGATTTACCTGCCTTTAATTGCTTTATTAAAAACTTTCAATTTTTTTAAAAGCTCGTTAAACTTTATCTAAGTTGATTTTCTCCTAAACGCCACAAATACTTACTTAAAATTGCAGGATGGCGTATATAATTGGAAGCGAAATGTCGTTTAGTGTTTAAAAGTTGCCAAACAGCCAAGAGCAATTTGTCTCCGTGAAATTCCACAGGAAAGGTAAAAAGCATTCCTAGAAAGAAAACAAATGGCAATGTTGGCCAATTAAGCCTTATTGCAATTTGTTATTTTGGCTAATGTGTATTTTTTATTGAAGAGTCTCCATTTTCAAGCCACTATCAACATTGTATATTGTAAAACTATACAATTTTACGAGTAGATAGCATATTGTTTTTACCTCTCTGTGCCTTCACTAGCCAAAAAAACAATAAAAATACTTTCTGTAGATACATAAAACGTTTTAAGGTTGAGACTCATGATGAAACGCTCAGGGAGCGCGGCGAGATGAAGATTGAAGTGGTGCTGAGCTGGTAAGGCATTCCTGGAATGATAATATGCATACGGGAGGTTAAAAAGACAGATTGTTTGGCTTGGTGAAGGGTTAGAATGATACTGTGTGCAGCAATCACAATAATATCTCAAACCTACATACATATATACAATACATTCATATTTATAACAAAAAACTCACTATATTCTTTGTATACAGTATGTATGTGTGTAACATTTGTGCATTTGAAGGTTGAAGATCACCAATCAAGGCATGGTAGTTTTTTAGGGAATTCTGCCACTCCAGCCTTTCAACTTAGCTTCACATTATCCACAATAAACAATAGCAGTTTTATACATATAAATGTGTAACACAGTGACAGTATATCGATACCCAAGAATTTTTACAGGCATTTATTCGGCAATGATAAGACCAGTTTAAAACTTTTTAAACAGCCTTTTTTCTGATTTACAATATACTCTTCTTTTCATTTGGGCCGTCATGAGATGGATGGCTAAAGTGGGAACATTGTGAACATACATACATATAATATGTGTAATACACACAAAGATACATATTCGGCAGGAGCCAAGCCTCAAGTCAGGATAGGAAATTCCTTCACTTTTTGCCGACAAACTTTTTATCCTTTCGCTTTCCCGTATATATGTAAACCTATATGTGTATCCATATGTATATCAGGCTTGTCACACGCTTGTGGAATGTTGCTGACTGACTTATTGTGAGTCTGAGTAGCATCATCATGAAAAAAAAACTGGGAAAGACGATGAGATGGTGATACGTTTCTCATTCAAGAGGTCGTATAGTAAAACACACATTGACAATAATACACAATCCATTACGTTTTTGCATGTGTGCGCTTTTAAGTATATTACCCAAATAGTTTTGATCGTCTCCCATCGAATAAAAACAAGGAATCCCACCAACACAGCGACACCACGACGTATCCTCCTTTTAAAAGTACAGAATGAAATTTGAAAAATACCACGTTTCTCGTATGGAAATGTTGTGGAAGCTTTAAGCTCATTGTGTTAGTACACATGTGATGAATATACTGTTGATGGTTTTGCATGCATAAAGAAAACCCAACTCGTTTTTTACATTCCGATCAGTCACTCTTCATTTTATTGGATCTTTTTTTCTACTTGATGGAAATGGCTTTTTGTAGAGAGCAATCATTATTTTCTTTTTTTCCACAAATTTAATGCATTCCTCAGTACACTAAGGAACATTATGAGTTTGTTATACCTTCTCCGTCTTGATAATCATGATCGTCGTCGTCAGAATCATCATCATCATCACAAAACCAATTCAACATGATCGCCAAGATAAAAAAAACCTCCAGTAAGCCATATACCTTGACGTGATTAGCAATTTGAGAAGTTGGTTCGGTATTCAGGGTTTATAAGCTGTATAACATCATCGGTAGCAATATGGGATTGTTTTTAGCATCGCTCATGCATTTTCCATTTCATTCCTCAAATAATAATAACGCAATAAATTCTGTTGTGGAGTAATATAGCATAAAAGTTCCTTCGTAATCCAGTGCCTCATTAGTACATGAAAAGAAGCCTTTCTTACTTTTTAAAGGAAAATATGGTTCTGACGCCAATGAATTAGATATGTCTCGATCAGTTATGTTTTTCCGCTTTTTTACTTGTCTGTCTACAAATAAATACTACATGTGTGATGATGATTATAAAGACGACCATGTAGTTCAGTCAGAATGATGATGATGATGACGCACTTCACAATGAACACCAAACAAAAGTACTCCTCCCCTTGAATACAAAATAGTAATACTTACATGTAGCTCATCTTCCCACGTTGTTAGATATAAATAAAATAAAAGAGTTTATTTCATTGTTATACTTTTTTTAACTCTCCAAAAATAATATCACTGTATTTTACAATAGATTTGATGGGACCATCCGATAATAGAAAGTTGTATGCGGGAGGACCTCTATCCATAATTAAAACGATTGTTCTTCGTCTTCATCAGTAAAAAACATATTTCTTGGTTTTCTTCCAGTTGCATAAATACAAGATATTAAAGGCGACACACACATTTCTACTCATCTTCTTTATATAATTATTCAAGTCATGGTTTTGACATAGTCACATAATGTATCCCAGTTAAAACAAAAAAAAATATCTTAAGAAGATTTTTTTTTTGTTCTTCTGTCCTGATATAGAAAATAGGCAGATGTGACACATGAATATTCCAATGTATCAATATATACAAAAAGACACACATAAGCCAGACAGTCTTTTTAAAATCTCTCATGTGAAGTGGCGATGTTAGAATGTGATAAACCATTGAGAAACAAAAATGACGATGACAATGACAGAGACGAGTCAGATGAATGATGACAGAATGGATCATCAAAGCCGTCAACATAATATTTTTCCTTTCTTCATGCATCAATGAGCGTTTCTCTTTGTCTCTACATGTTTCTTATACGAGATCATGACGCACCTCGAAATAAATGTTGGCCGTATTCCCACAAATTTTGACAAAGGACATACAACATATCATTGCAAGCATCTGTAACTATGTTGGTTATGTTCTGGATAATACACAATGATGCTCTGTGAGTCTTTGATGATGATTTGTGTGCAGTAGTGGATCTTCCAGCTTTATCTTTTGTCTTAGCTGGTATTATGCAAATTATTCATTCGTCGACCACCGAATATATGTATACATAAGGATTGCATTTTAAATCCTTCCCTTTTTTAAAATTCCATTGGTTTCTGGTTCTGGTTCTGGCTCCATGTGTGGCGGCTGGTGATGAGACCTCCGAATAAGACAAAAGATTCTTTAGGAAGTAGACTGTTAATCATTAAATGGTGAAGCGTACATTAAAAATATGAATGTAATACGTGTCTCACTGAGACAATAGAGTTTTGCACTAAAAATTACATAAAACTTGAAAGTTGTTTGTAAAAATGAAATATGTAAAGGAATCAGTGGCAAAGCCGACCAGGCGGATGAAAAAAGTAGCAAAATGAAGCTATTCTGTTTCTAATCCTTTTTGAGATTACATTGAAAAGGAGAGCTGGATGAATCTCTGTCATCAAAAGAGAAGCAGGATGGAGAATACGAAAAATAAGAATGACAAAGTAGGAACCTGAATAAGTAATTAAGTGCACCTCATAATAATCCCGTGTTTACACAGATTTAGTGGATCCAGTTAAAGTGAATCACCGTGACTAAACAATATAAACCTAGTTCTTCTTTTGTACGAAGGAAAAAACCGTATTTAAATGTTGCATCTGATCCTTTTCCTTAGATACAAACTCAAGCCGAAGCCGGACATAGTACCGAGTTTTTTTTGTTACATATGCTTACTGGTCATCTTACCCTAGAATTGCATGATAAAGAAAAATCTGTAGATGGTGACAAGGATGGATCTAAATCTATAGAGTTTCACTTTGGTACATGTTTTTTATTTATATTACTGGAATATGTATGCATTTCCTTTTTTTAAATAAAAAAAGGAATGAAACGACAAAATATGAATGTGAAATATGGATACAACGCTGATGCTTGATGAGATTTTCACAGCCAAAAAGTTATATTTTATAAAACGGCAACTGCTATAAGCTAATAAAAGGTTAAACTATTTTTGAATTATTTAAATTAGCTACAGTGGAGATTGGTCTTTAAGTTCGCTAAAATTGTTAGCCAGAATGACTGATCACTTTCAAAAATCAAATGGTCATTTGACAAGTGTAAAATGAAAAATACCAGTAGATTCCGTGATACCTCTGATAAAGATTCATTTTGATATACAAAGAGATCCATACTGAATTTTTTTAATTTGGAGAATGTGATCTATCTTTCTTCTGTACACTATGCCTGATTAAGATTAAGAGTTGAAAATAAAATCAAGTTTTCTATAACTTTGAACTTGTTACCACCAAAAGGAGAGAAAATGTGCTGCATCACTTCAAAATGCAAATGTGAACCGTCCAGGGGCATTATTTTCGACATGATTAAAGAATGGCCTTTATAAAGATCACGATGTTGATTATGCCGAGCAATATTACAAAAATGACGAATGTGAAATGCTCCTTAAGAAGAAATGACCAATCGCAGTATTTATTTCGCCTTTGTAAAAGAAGGCTAGTTCTTTGTTGATTAAGAAGTACAACAAAGCAATCATAATGCTCTGATTTTTTCCCTGGTCATCACGATCTGTTCAGTCGTATAAGTTCACGTCTTTTCTTCTTCACACCAAAAGCAAAGCTGTATCCCATAAAGAACCAAATAAAAATATGGACTGGGCAAGCTACATTCTCTCTCTCTCTCTCTCTCTCTCTGATGATGACTCGAATCTCTTTGTAAATTTTTTATGACCCGAGGATGGCGGTCATCTTTTTTATTTCGGTAGTTTGAAATAATAAAATCACCTTTTTTGATCAGCACCACCTTTCTACTTACTTGCAGAGCACAATCTATTCAAAAGGATTCTTTTGCCGGTTGGACATGACATGGGAAAATGTATGCAAGGAATATGAATTAAAACCGGTTCCTTATTCGTCGTGCTCAAACATCACACTCTGTTCTACAATGCATAGTTTTGTTTTGATTTACGATGATAAAAGCGTACGTATTTTTCTTAGAAATTTGAATCCTGTATTTTACTGAATAACTTGAAAGAGCGTAATGTTTGGTATTTTAAATTTTGTATGCTATGTGAGAATGGAGACAAATATATTGGAGAACACCACGACACCTACTTCTTGCCAACCTATATCGTATAATAATTAGTTGCATGATTGTCGCTTTGGTGTAGCGTAATACATAAATGCTTATATAAATGTATAAAGCACTAAAACTAATTGTTATTCCAGTAAATTTCAACAAAAGCAGCATGTTGTACATCCGCTTACGTAAAGGTACGCATAGTACAAACAAAGTAGGTTTAGAAGACACATTAGGTATTTTCTTTTCTTTTAACTACATCTTAAGAATCCGACTTTTTTTTAGCTTCCTCCCTCATCGCAAGCTTGTAGGCTCTTCTCATCCGTCATCAGCAGAAGGATTTTGTGCCTTGAGATACGAGAGAGAAAATGAAAAAGAGTGGAAATTAAAGTGGCATGCACTTTACTTAACCAATGAAACTTGGTTCTAGTTAGTACACTACCAAGACTTTTTTGCATAATAAAATATATCGTATGTCTTCTTCCCATACTCTTAGCTTTACTTAACTTTATTTCCACACAACACACACACCATTCCATCCATTACCAACCACTATCATCTATTTTCTTATGCATATCTTAAGTACAATATAAAATTCATTCCTTCTACGTCGTCTCTTTTCTTAAGCAAACTCCTCTCTCCAACCAACCAAGGGATTCCTTGTGGATTGCAGATCCTCTCCATTTTCGCTTTTTCATAATTACAAAACTCAATCTTCTTACTAGCACACAAAATGTCTATAAGTCTACTAGACAAAAAAATAAGGAATAAGAAAAGTTATCCTTAAGCTGATGACGCTATATATGCATAGTGCTTTCACTTGAATCTTTTTTCAAGATCGAGAAGAAGAGAAAAGAGAATAAAAAACGGGTTTCTTCCATCTCGACAGCTCTAATCCATCCTTCCATATAAAAAAACACACCATCCTTGATATTTAAGGTAGACTGGTTGCTCGCACTCTCTCATATATCCCAACAAGTAAGTTAACAAGTCATTCCAAAATAGAAAAAGGGTTCTATGTTTTCTCTTCTTTACCGTATGTGTGAAAACATTAAAAAACGGAGGAAACCGATTTGCATACAAACTAATCGCTTTTACTCACAGTCACAATGTTTTTCATCTCTTATGAAGCATAAATGTACGTTTACCACATATGCATATATAAACCATAGTAAAAACTTCCTTTCTTTTCTTTAAGAAATGTAAGAAAGTAAAACCACCGCTTTCTCCTCTTATCTTAAGCTGGCTCAAGTTAAGAAAAGTAAGCAGTAAGCATCTGTAAATTACAGTTGGGATTTAATCTGACGTTGCATTCTCTAAAATATAAAAAAAACGTCTTCGTTTTTTCCTTTTTATTTCTAACCATACGTTTCATTTGCTAGTTAACAATAGCAGTCTCTCGGTCCTTCGGTCCTCATCGATAGGTCCCAAAAAATGTACATTGTGCTATTTTCAGAAACTACTTCATTTCCTGCTAGAAGTGTGGCGTCTTTGTTTTCTTTTAGGCCTCCTGTGAAATATGAATTTGAGTTCCAACATTTTAAAATTATGTTGACCCTGCGAGAGCTTCAGCTGCTTTTCTTTTTAGTATGCAAATTATCAACTTCTGCGTAAAAAACACGGCACACGTGCCCTTATCCTTTACAAGGTGTCCTTATAGCAAAAGGCATAGTGTATTTTTTATTTACATAAATGTGAACGCATTTCATAATGAAGAGGTATATCTCACTTTACTCTTTTTTATTCCAAGGATCGGATCCAATGGAGCTTCATCGCATATGTCTTGTGATGCTACTACTCCAAATACCCAACACAAAAACTCCTTTTCTATTTTCAGCGCTTGATTATGCAAATGAATGAAGGAACAATACTCTGATGCTAAAGAAAAGACAGAGATAGTAGAAAGGAGATAGTAAGCTTATGTAGCACTTTCCAACTTGGAGATGTTTGGTCTTTGCCTTTGTGTAAGTATTGCAGTGTTGATACCATGTCTGATGCTGCGGACGTCATCAATTCTCCGTCTATTTTACCAACTGAAAAAAAGACAAGGAAGTAAGAAAGAATAAAGGAGAATGAATAGAAGATTCCTACTGGAATTGAATGGATAAGGAAAAAAAGAATAGAAGGAGAGATAGATATGTACACCATATTCCACTACGTAACAGCTTGTTTGTTTGTTTGCTAACCAACCCTGAATTATTCGAGATGAGAACACACATAAAAAGAAAAGGAGAGAAAAACAGTGGATGCTTCATTTGCATATAGAGTCCCTCTTGCAATAATAATACATGCATATATATCTCTCACTTTTAGGATGAGACGACGACGTGTGTTCTATGTTAAGACATTTTTGGATGGTAAAAGTGAACTTTTGTGTTGCTTTATCTGGGAAAAGGTAGATAATGAATATTTTGTATTTGCATAAGAATCAGATGGAAAGTGGTGGTATTGCGCGTGTTTCAGTTATTTACACCAACAGAAACTAAATTACAGGTATTTCGTAAATATGTTTTTGTACAATGTTGCTAAACATTTTTAAAAATTAATTTTACCAATTCATATTGAATATTGTCTTATTTTTTACTGCTACGATCATACGTTATAATTACCGTGCAATTTAATTAGTACAATCTCGGAAAATGAATTAAGCTTAAAATAGAAGTCTGAAGTGATCACGGTTTTATCATTCTTGTCATTGGAATGATAATGTGAAAAGTATCTGTATATCCCTTTAAATCCACGTAATTTTACAGAAGAAAGGAAATAAATGCAAATGACCATGAATACGGTTTCATCTTTCCTCCACCCTGATTCTTTCAGCTATAGTTTTTGACGACGCAAGCATCTGTGTCCGCTTCATTAACCCAAACTAATGAAAACTGTTCCAGGAAGAGGCGAGCCTAGTAACCCAACATCACCGGATTTAATTTGAGGCTCTCCAAAAAACTCTCTCTTCTCAATTCAGCCTAAGAAGAGTAAAATAAACTTGATGAGAGCAAAATGAACAAAAGGGAAGACCGGACGAAACGAGGCAAAGGAATGGAAAGGGAATTTATCCCGGAATGAAAATGAACGGAAACCTAGGTTGATTCTGGATTCTACATCAAGTCCAGAGATGAACCAAAAATTAAGAGGATTTTTGGTAGAATCAGCATAAAAATTCAAATGCAGATGATGCATTAACAATATTTTCTACTGGTCAGTAGTCTTTCATGATTAGAGACTCAAGACTAAAAGCTTTAAATGACTAATGGCATGCATGGACCTGATTGTTAGAGAAAAAAATCTGACTAGGCATGAAAAGTCGAATAATAATCAGAACAAAATATAAAAGGGTTAAACTTAACATGACTACAGTGGTCTTTGGTCTTCCAGTAAAACTTTTAAAAGATCAAGAGCTAACCAAGTTGAAACTAAATGAAATCCCTGTTTCATTAGTAAAATCCCTAATAATGCGCGCGGAAGGCTATTTTTTATCTCAGGAATTTCACAAAAGAAGCTTGCTCCACACGATTTCACTTTCCCTTCTCGTGTTGTAATTTTACATTTTAATTTTCCCAAAGAATGTCCAGTAAAAAGAGAGAGGCAGGCTGCATCACCAATAAAATCATTACTCTTTTTTTATCTTGCCATCACACGCACAAAATTGAAAACCAGCGAGTGCTCAACTGGACACAAGGGCTTACAGATATTTTCGTTGAATAATAATCACTCGTAAAAAATCAGTTTTTTAAAATAGGGTAAGGGTGAGACGGGTTTTCGTATTTCTAATGTCTTGCTTGAATTACTCAACAATATGTTGATAATAAGAAGCTTTAACTTGGAGTTTTTTAAGGAGGGGGATTTAAAAGTGTAAAAATGCCTATAACCTTAATGTAAGCATGCTTTATTACACGGGGATCCATATAAAACTACGTCACACTCACTGCTGGACTGTTCCTGTATCATCGATCTTTCCTATTTGGTCATCCAATCGAAAGTAAAAAGAGTTTTCCCCATGTAAAAAGCTATCCTTTTGTGCGCAATACAAAAAAAGTGCTAAGTTCATCGAGAAAACTAGTTTTGTGCATAAAAAGCAAGTAAAAAAGTGTAGTTATACAAGTACAGCGAGACTAAATGTCATTACACTTTACGAGCTCTTGTATTATTATTCTTAGTAGGAAAAAGAAAGAACTGTGAAAAAAAGACAAGGAAAGGAGAGGAGCTTTTTTATATTTTTTGGTCACTTGATTCTTGTTTTCATCTCAAAAGAGAAAGTTTACTTAGGTATGTGTATGCAAATGAGCAAGTGTGTATATAAAAGAAGAGAAATAGGGAAAAGAAAGTTTTTATTCAAGACTTCCGCTGTTGGCTACTACGTTTTTTAGTGTGTTATATGGTACGATAGGAAAAATCAGTAGTAATAAGATGCTTGCCACCACACCACACACTGTCTGATGTAGATAGAGAAGAATGAACAAAAGGGGTAAGAAAAGTACTATGAAATGATGGGATACAAGAGTCCCGAGTATTTTTTAGTTTGTAGTAGTCCTGTCTCCGTTAGAAAGATCCGGAATTACAAATTTTCTTGTGAGCAGCAGGAAATTTGAGTGGACGACTGGAATCAGCGAATAAGGAAGAATATATTGTGGACATGGTCCAGGCAGAACCGGACGTCGCATGATTTTCACCAGGAGCAAGTAGGTATACAAGCGTATACATAAGAGATGTAATACATTTTTACTTGTCTTGGTGGTCGTCTTGTTGAAATTACATATTCAATTCTGTGCGACGCCTTTTTTCGAAGAGAGATCTTCCCGTTTTTTACTTTTTCCTCTGATAATGTGTCTCTGTCAAAGACGAAGGCTGTATGGTGGCCGGACAGGACGGAGAAAGCTTATAAGTATGCATAACATTACAATGTATATGTATATAGTATATATCGGGTGATATTATAATGAAAAGTAGAAATGATCATGATAATGATGAAAATGTTTGGAATATGCGATGCACGAGTTGAAAATAATATTTATAAGAAAAAAACTACAATTGTCCAGCATTTATATCTTTTTCTTAAGACCTATCATCACATAGGATATGGTCAACAACATGAGGGAAAGCGATTGGTGAAAGCGCAATAAAAAATGAATAGAAAGTAAGGAAAAATACTTTTTTAAGGGAAAAAATGGACTCAAGAAATAAATGGAAGTGTAGCCTAAAGACATTTTCACGTTTGCATATTATCGCATCCTACACAGTTTACTTGATACATGTGTATCCGCATCAGAATATTTGAGTTGATATTATAGAATCATGATTGTAATAATATGTAAATATACCTATTTTATATATATTTGAGATTCCTTTGGTCATTTTTTATATGTAATGTAAAATCAGCAGAGGAGATAGTACTTTACTTACTTTTTACCAGTGAAAGTTGCATCAACTCAACTAAAAACTCGGAGAGCATGTGATATTCTTATTTTTAGAAGATGAAGAAGGAAACATGCATAAGCAATCATCGTTTTACATATCTTTCCCCCTCTACAAAGTAAAAAATCCTCTTTTCTCTCTTTCTGACCATCTCTCTCTCCATGTAACATTCATTTGTGAGCGGACACTCGATTTCTTGAAATGTCGTCCACTTCATCATCATCATAACATTTGCATTAAGAAGAGGAAACTAGGAAAAATAGGAGATGAAGGGAAAAAATATGGAGATATCTGCAAGGCATTCATGCATCCGAGACAATGTTTAGTTGCCTGTTGGCCATTTTACCACACTTTTGCCGGATGTCATCATTTCCATGCAAAAAAAACTAAGCTTTCCAGCAGCTTTTGCTCTAATATCAACTTTATTCCTATCTATCCACCATCCCCTCCCATTTTTTTTTCCTGGTGAATGCTACCAACGAACGTGAATACTTCGCTTCTTATTATAAAACATGACAGTCTAAAGTCTTGACATTCCTATTATAGCTCCAAGGAGAAAACGAGCTTCAGAGTTATATTACTATTGGCCAGTTACATAGGTTAGACTGGACAAGAAAAGTAAAGCAATAATAGCTTTAGAATGTCCAGTCAGGCAATATTCTTTCATTTTCTTGGTAATACTTGTAATGTCATATTGAAGAGCTGAGAGCGAGAGAAAAAAAAGTGTCAGGACAATATCATCTCTTTTTTACTTTCTTGATAACTGCTAAAAAGCATACTCGTCACCGTCATACAGAAAAATATGATGATAAGTTAAGTAGCAAATGATATGGTTCATGCTATGCTATACGCTTTGATAGTTGTCAACTCTGGAATCTTAATGCTTGAGAGGCTTCTTTCACTTGTAAATTCATTACAAATTGACATCAACTCGATTCCTGGTCATCCTGCCCGTATATAATGTCCATAAAGCAATAATAGCTTTAGAATGTCCAGTCAGGCAATATTCTTTCATTTTCTTGGTAATACTTGTAATGTCATATTGAAGAGCTGAGAGCGAGAGAAAAAAAGTGTCAGGACAATATCATCTCTTTTTTACTTTCTTGATAACTGCTAAAAAGCATACTCGTCACCGTCATCCAGAAAAATATATAGTTAAGTAGCAATTGATATGGTTCATGCTATACTATACGGTTTGATAGTTGTCAACTCTGGAATCTTAATGCTTGAGAGGCTTCTTTCACTTGTAAATTCATTACAAATTGACATCAACTCGATTCCTGGTCATCCTGCCCGTATACAATGTCCAGTTTTACATGTGCATTTTATATACAGAAAATAATATCATTTTGAATGGCTGGTATAAAGCGAAAGGTCTAAAAATCCAAATGGCTAATCAATCTTAATGCAGGATATGACGTAAATAGCTTGTGATGAATGTGCTGATGATGGCTCATACGTAACTGGGTTTCAAGTGACATTTTAAGTAAATTAATTACAGGCAGAGAGGGTATATATATTATAATTTCCGTTGGAGTTTTGATACACAAGTAAAAATAGCCATTTACTACAAAATATACAGTGTGGAGTGGAGCCCTCAATATTTATTTCCGTTTTAGTCTGACATTGATACAGTGACGACTGCGTCATCAAGCGCCCCTTATGCTAAGTGTGTGTGGAGCCAGATGAAAGATGCATAAATTTTGAATAATGCAAAGAGCAGCTTTTTTTCGAGATGAATCAATAAGTACAAAAATATTTATATGTACTTTCTCCATATATGTATGTATATGCATATTATTGATGTAAAGAAAAATTTTGTTTTTAAGTGGAGAAATGTATGCATGCATGAATTTTATATTCTCCGCGTCCATTATACTTTCTTAAGTTTTACACTAGCATAGCCAGCTCACATGTTTTTTAGTCGATGGAATATATTTTTTGGAAGGGCCAAGGAAAGGAGATTCATGACAGGAGCTTCATCATCCTTGTGTATCTTGCCGTAACAGAAGGGCAATGAAAAATGGAAAGGAAAAGGAAGCTGGACTTTTGAGGGCGTTATATGAAAAGTAAAAGGCATTAGGAGAATGCCCATCTCTCTCTGACGAGATGGACCATGTAATTCAAAGTAAAAAAGGAATGGAAAAGAAAGAGCTTGTAGTAAAAGTAAGGACGGGATAGAAAGATGTGTGTCTGCACATTACTTAAAAGCATAAAAATGAATATGAAATGGAAACTTGTTTTGTTCACAATATACAAATATATACTTAAAAAGGATACCCCGTCATTGTTACGTTCTCATATTATCATCAAGGCTTTAAATAGAGCAGCAAAAGTAGCAAAACTCGCATGGTACAAGTTTTGCTTTTTACCCATTGTCCAAAGGGAAATATAACTCCGACGTTCCTATATACTAATACGTTTTAGATATCAAATGAATAGGTCTTGATTTCCATACTAGATTTTGCATATTCCTTTTCATTTCAAGTGATGACCACTTATCATATTATAATGATCTAGGAATTTATTATTTAACATTTAGGAGTACTTCGCTAGTGTCTATTTTGTACTCTCCTGGTAAAATTGAATTGATTGAAGCATGTTACGTTCTCATATTATCATCAAGGCTTTAAATAGAGCAGCAAAAGTAGCAAAACTCGCATGGTACAAGTTTTGCTTTTTTACCCATTGTCCAAAGGGAAATATAACTCCGACGTTCCCATATACTAATACGTTTTAGATATCAAATGAATAGGTTTTGATTTCCATACTAGATTTTGCATGTTCCTTTTCATTTCAAGTGATGACCACTTATCATATCATAATGATCTACGAATTTATTATTTAACATTTAGGAGTACTTCGCTAGTGTCTATTTTGTACTCTCCTGGTAAAATTGAATTGATTGAAGCAAACGAAAGATTATATAGTTTTGGAGTTTTTCCCGTTCTCGACAATATTGAATTTTATTGTGCTAAGTAAGACCTGTTATTATGTTTTTACAGATTAGTTTATGAGGAAATTCATATAGATATTATAAACTTTATACCGTCTGTGCAATTGTAGAAAAATAGTTTCCTGAACTTAGCTGAACAAAATAAGATCACACTATTTAAGTTACATCCATGTATTATCCCAATACTCCTGTACATTTGTGTACCTGCCACTCCATCCTATTTTAAACAAAATGACTTACGCTAATACACCTATTACAAAAGGGAACGGCTTGTATTTACTAATATTTGTTCACCAAAGGGAAAAACGGAACACGGTAAAGTGGATCTCATCTATGAATGACTCCTTTACCACAAGCTCCTGTACTCAACTTGCCATGATGTTATAACGGTAAACACAAGAGACTCGCTTGTGTAGAATTCTCTCAGTATTCTTCTCATTCATTTAATTAATATCAACGGACCTTGCTCAAAGACCATCCATCATTTCGTATCTCTTGTACAAACTTCCTTATTTGATAGCTGAGCGGCAGCGGGGAGAAGATGACTTGGAGAGTTGCTTATATTCTTGTTCTGTGGTGGTGGCTGTGGTCTTGTCGTCCCGCATATGAACAAGCTGCTTGTCTTATAATAATAGGTATTTTCAATGTGAAAAGCTATGTATAGTGATTTCATCTAACTCCAGTCAGGTTTCTCCAGAGCACATCTCTTTAAGATTCTTTTTTTTTCGAAGAAAATGTATGAAGGGCTTATATGGTAGTCGGCAGATTATTTTTCTTGTCCTGTTTAATATTTACATACATACCCCTGGTATGTGTATTATTATTAGACGGAGGAGGCTTCTCTACGTAAGTCGAGATGTGACGTCGTCCAAGATGAAAAATTGTCAACAACAGCGGAAAAACTTAAAATACAAGTAAGAATTTCATTATGGAACGATATACACAGGCTAGTGGATTC
>JAHZNG010001443.1:0-12327 GCA_027744375.1 Orchesellides sinensis | reverse complement strand
AATGTCGAATGTAATATGTAAAACTGTGCCTTCTTCAAATAATATGTATGCAGATGCAGTAAAATGAATGAATCCACGCACATTGTGTTTATCTTGCCTGTGTTCCCAGGTCATAGGTTTTGCACAGAAGGAGCATCTTATCTACATTGATACTTACGTACATGTCTCTTTAAAACATTTTCAAGAATGTTATTTTCTTAAATGCACATATTTAATGTGGATCTAAGATTTTCATCGCTGGGGCATTTGTAACCGTGAATATGATATGAAGACAAAGTTCATTGAATACAATATTAGTACATATACCTTGTAAACATTCATGGAATCTTCAAGAATCATCGTCAATTTGATCAAGGATGAAGCTATGCAAGCATAAAATATGCTAGGTTTATTGTTCATCCGATAAGAAATAAGAAAAGGTTCATAACAACTTCTAGGCTTACTCTCAACGGCCCTATTAGACAGCAATAAACTATTTAAACCAGTAATTTCTTCCTTCATTACTCATTCATCATCTCAAATATTTCATTTTACTCTCATTTAATCATTTTAAACATTAGATTTGAATGAAGGGCTAAATTGGAATATTTTTTCTAAGAAAAGCAGTAAAAATATTTTTAAATCATCTTGTTTTGTAATCAACACATAAAAATGTACGGTTCATGTGTAGCAGCAAATTACAGCCACTTTTTCAATGTCAACCTATTTATGGAAAAATGAGAAAAAGAAATCTAAACTAGAATGTGGTTAGGGTGAATTGCTGAAAATTATAGATTGCAAAAAGCCCCTCATAGCAGACTCTTTTTCATGCTTTCGCAATATTGTAACGGTGTTACACAATGCCCCTACTTCGTAGCGCCACATTAAAACCCCATACCACCCTGCCCAGCATTCAACTTCCTTTGGAATCCAGTTGCCCATTTCCCATTCATTCAGTCCCCGAGTGTCATGCCGTACACAACCTCAACCTGTTTATGGAGAAATGAGAAAAAGAAATCTAAACTAGAATGTGGTTAGGGTGAATTGCTGAAAATTATAGATTGCGAAAATCCCCTCATAGTAGATTCTTTTTCATGCTTTCGCCATATTTATCGTACATATGTACATACATTCACGGCATAGATATGAAATGATGCATGCATGTACACATCTAACAAGATTGTGTCGACGGGATATTTTTTATTGTTACATGCTAAACTGGAACACGCTGTTAGGTAACAAGTAGTGAGACACACGTAGACTATTTTTTACTGCATAAAAATACTGGGTTTGCTTGTTGTGTGACTTGTAGTCAAATTATAACTTCATTTGCTGAGCAAGACAGATTACTCTCTGACGGCTTTTTCTATAATATGACATTGTACTCTGGGTCTATATATTTACTCACTAGAATTGTTTCAATCACTGGATTGCATGACAATTTTTTTGCCACACATTCAAATTGCTTTGTTGTTTCTCTCTAGTAAATCAACGTCCATATACAAACCAACTTTTTTTAAAGAGAGACTTTCATTGCACCTAATGTATTTATTATTGCTTGTTAAGCTGTTTTACTTAAGCTGTCTTGCAGATTGCTGTCATTTCGTCTAGCCGAGGCCACTGATAGAAAAAAAAAGTTTGGCTGTTTCATTAGAGATACAAGCAATTTTGCAATATGTGTCTGATGCATATTTGATATTTTTATGCGGTTTGCAAAATAAAATCGTCAAAGTAATATACGTCGGTGTGACGAGTGACAAACCCTGCAAAAAATGTTTAACATCGATTTTCTTTCTAGAGAAACGTGGAGCATTAGCCAGAAGCCATACTTCACTGCAGCTTTCAGACAAACATGCGGTAGAATAAACGAATATGAATTTAAGTCTATGAAGGAAAAGAGAAAGTATATAATGTATATGCAGACTGACGCTCCTGAGTAAAAAAGTAAAGTAGTAATACAGAGGGAAGAGGAAAACATATTTTCGAACAGTCATGCAACCATTTCATATCTCTAAACAACAAGCCACTGGCAGTTCGCAACCCAAGATCATCTAATATAGATGGTATTATTTTCTTGTGATGCATGTGTAACATGTCCTTATTAAATGGCATGATACACGTCAGACATTTGTACAAAATTCATAGGAAAGTCTTTAGAATATGCTAACGAGATTTGTTCATCCTCATTATTTCTGAACGGTAATCAATACGCTACTCATTGTGCTGAGAACTAACACAAAACATTTTTGCTGTGAACCGAAATAAAGGCGTCATTTCTCTATACGCTATGCTGTATTTTGACATGAAAAAATGAAACAACAAGATTGTCTTGTACCCACACGTAATGTACATTCAAGGGTATTTTCTAGAGGAAAGTTTTATTACTTAACTTGGCTAAATTTTCACCTCATAAAACGCCTATTCGTTAAGAAATCTAAATAAAACAAAATCCGTTACCTTTTCATACAGGCACGCATACGCATACTGTACTATACATGTACGGTACCGCAAATGGACAACATGTACTCAGTAATTACACCAAATATGTGTTATTCAGTGTTACAAGTACTTGGAAACTTATTGCCTTAATCGCGAATTAAAAAGGAGTAAAATTTTATGTGGACACGGAACAAAAACCCTTTCAACCGCTCATTAAGACTTGCCAGAAACAAGTGCTTTATGACTTGACTTCTCCAAAACAAGACTCAATCCACGTGATGTACAACCCAACTTACTGCAAACGCACTCAACCCCAGTTATTTGCGCAGTTGGATAGTGTATTATTGTAAAAGGTCGAGAGTCAAAATAAGAGAAAACAGTATATTTGGGGAAAAG
The DNA here is from genome assembly GCA_027744375.1 of Orchesellides sinensis. Lineage (NCBI taxonomy): Eukaryota > Metazoa > Arthropoda > Collembola > Entomobryomorpha > Orchesellidae > Orchesellides > Orchesellides sinensis. The sequence continues at coordinate 9,513 of JAHZNG010001443.1, read as the reverse complement.
TACATCCACATGTTACTAGAGTCATTTGCATTGACAGTATGTATTATGGGAAAGTATTTTCCAACAGTGAGCTATTGTTCTTCGATAAGTAATGCTGCTTCCGAAACTATCTGACGTGTCCATAAGGTCTTTCACTGCTACAAAAAACAAAAGCTTTTTGTTCATGTATATGAAGACAATGCGTTTGAATAATATAGCAAAAAAATCTCTTATAAAACACAATATCTGACCCTTTCCCTTGTTTTGCCATCTGACTAGCTCGTTAAATTTAGAATAGAATATCCCTCCAGCTGACTCCACACTGCCATTCACCATCTTGCTTTTAGAAGTTTTTACTAGACGCTATAGAGCACATGGAGAATTTTTTTTTATAAAAAGAAAAGAAATCCATTATGCCTAGAGACCATTTACTACGGTTTGCCATAAGCATTCATCTTATCTATATAGCTGTATACCTATGTATTTGATGCAATGACCGCGTCATCCATAAAGTTAGACGTTACCTATTCACGTACAGTGTTTTCTGTTTCGAAAATATGTCGTCCACGCGTCGCGAGATGACAATCGTTATAAGATATGAACCTCCTAGGTTTATCATAACATTAAGTTTTTTTGTGACATTCTGTCTCGTTTTTTCCCTTCCCATTATTCCTATACATTAACTACACCATTCATCTTTTCATAGTGTTGCCCAGCGGATATTGGAACCCGTCATTGTTGACAAAAGAAGATGAGCATATATAGAGCCAACAGCCAAAGCTCTTTCACTTGAAGCCACTGTTACGTAAATATAAAAAGGAAAAATTAACCTTCATTCCTTTTCTGTTGAACTAAAAGCTAAATAGCCGAAAGGCAAAGTTGATGCTGATAATGAAAATAATGACGTCCACTGTGCCCTACAGTGTCAGACCAGTTTTAATATGGAGAAAGTGTATGGCGAGTGGCGATAAATGAAAATGCGTACCAGCACATGTACACTTATTGACTGCTCTTTGTTATTTTTACTTACAATGGCTTCCTATCTCAGTCAAAGAACTAAAACTAAAAGGAAGTACATTTTTTATCAGAGCAATATTATGTATATTTTGCTGAATCAGCCGTCACTCACTTCATGTTTGTTTGCCTCTGTTATTCCATCATCATGGATTTAAAAGCAGGGTTCAGCAATTTTTCAACAAGACAGACAACACAAATCTTAAGCTCAGTTTGCTGGCAGACTGACATGATGCGTGCTTGTGTGATAGAAACACTGCTACTAACATGAATGATAAAAAAATCTCAGCCAGGTTTTTACACTTTTGCATCCACAATGTAGAATATTGGCCATAATCTTCAGCATCTGAGGCATTTTTTGTTATAAAACCTAATATTCTTTCTGCAGCATGGATCATGCAATATTTTTGTTTTAGAAGTTTTTGTATGTTCTGAAATGCACACAGCTATCGCGATGATGTCAGGATTCAATTGCTACGGATTACATTGAAATTTTGACTTCACTTTAGAATTACGACTTTTTTTTATCATGACAGAATAAAGAAAGATTTTTTCCAATGAGTAAACACTGAAGATTTGGATGTGTGTATTTAAAAATTAGGTAGCTGTAATATATGCCTAATCTATAGAGTATACCCCTAAAGCATTAAGAAACGGGAGCGAAGAACTACGTTCCACATGTGTACACATACAAATATTGAATATTTCATTGAATTACACATTTGTTCAGCATGTGCTCAGCCATAAGCTTAACACTGGATCGTTTCCTTATAATATAGCAACTGACAGTGGGACTTCCCAACTTGTCTTGAGGAGGCAGGTAAAATGAAAAATTCTATTCTTTTTTATCAGTGCCGCGTGGTAAGTCTTCACTATCCCGAAAAAATCCGTAAATGCTTGTGCAGGTAGACTACAACATAGGCATTGTCCGTCTTATCTCTGGAAGAAAGCGGAAGTTTTTTGCTTCGCATTACTTTTTTCCGTTACCACTCCACGTTAACCTATTGATTGGAATTGTAAGTGGAATGAAAATAGAAAATGGTTTAGTTACCTCAATATGTTCCATCATATGATAGAAACACATACATTGTATATTACAAAATAAATGAATTCCCTCACAGAGACCGTCAAGCCATTATGTTCCAATACGTTTATTTTCCCGGTAGATTACACCAAAAGCAATAACATTGAGAGCATAAGCAACATCAATAGGCTATACAGTGTAAGATGAACTTCTGGTTCTACTGTTAGTTTCCTCATCTTAAGAACGTACTAGCTATAATTCCCACTTTCAGCACGTAAAAGTTAAGTGATGAAGAGGGCCAAGAGCAAGAAAGAACACCAAGTTATTCCCGAATGGTTTAAACGTATGTGTCTAGTATATATGATCACTGTAGTATTTCTATAAATACTTATTTTGCGGTAGTTGTAATTCTCTAAATGAGTTTTTCCTTTTGATTCTTTTTTATTCTGAAAAGGGGCACGGGATATCTGTAAGGGCGTTTCTTGTTGCTATATTTTGGTAAGCCGGAGCTGGAGTTCTTTCTATTGCTAAAAATACAGTGAACGTATCAATTACTTCATGAGCTTTTACTTTAAGATAAAAGAGTGAAAGCACACAAAGTTGTACGCATCTTAACTTCCCTTTTGTTCAGTTGCGTGTGTGTATGCCTGAAAGACAGCTCTTGGGAATCTGTATGTGTACAGTAAGAAATGCCTGCGCGTATGAGTTCATTTTTCACAGACAGGTCTAGCCACTTGGCAAACCAATTCGTTTCCGTGATTTTCCATATATGTAGCCCGATTCTTGAACACGGACTGTTTCAGATAAAGTCTAGATAGTTTTAGAAACTACTTCTCGATTCTTAGAGATAGTCCGAGTAAGGGTAAATATACATGCTTATCTTCCCACCATACAAACCAATACGTAGTGATACTATACTTATTGGGAATACTAATATATACGTAGATACTTTCTATCATTCATGCACTGCCATCCTTCTGAAGTGCTGATTTATCATATCATACGTAATAGCTAGGTAAAAAAGGTAACGTTCATACGAGAAGAGCTTTCAGTATGAAAGATCGTATTTTTTCTTGATCTTGTTTAAGGAAAGAAAAATCAGTTAACTTGGCAAGTCTTCGATATCCCCACTTTTTTCGAGGAAGAAGCGATCAACATGAAAGAGCTTGCCTGAAAGCTTAGAGAAAGATGCATCTATCATCGTGGCTCAGATAATAGAGCTCCGGGCAACCAATGAGACACAAGAGAATCGATAGAAGTGATATTGATGTTTGAGCCTACAGAGTATGATTGATAGTTAAGACTCACATGTTATTTCCTATCAAGAATCACATACATATCAACGCTTTACGTTATCCTAAGCTGCCATCCCAGAATGATGCTGTTATTACGAGACAGTGGCATAAGAAACATTATGAAGAAACTTTTTTTCTTCACATAAAATGTCATGTCATCGTTTCTCAACATATGTAATTCCCTTAGAAGTCAAAGGCTTTAAGCGATGAGTCGCTGGGAATTAGACGATAAATTCATTTCCTCGACTTACAGTTAATATTTATTAATTGCTTCTCAGATTTTTGCAAATATGAATGATTACATTGTGAAATCGATGGGTAAGTCTTAGGTAAATATAATATCGTTGCTACTTTATGATATAACCTAAATTGGAGTATTACTACCTCATGTAATAGACAAAAATATTCTTTGTAAACTAAAATAGCGTCCGTTGTTAGAAAATTGTATCGTCCATTTTAATCCGGAAAGCTATAAGTGAACCCACCCGCCGTTTACACTGGTACAAATATAGCGCTGTTTAAACTCAATACATACCGAATCGGTTATAGTTGTATATGAAATATAAAAAATTTCCAATCGTTTTACAGAATAACTTTAAGCTTTTAGCTTTAGACTAGAATTTCTTTCGTTAATACATACATTAGACAACAACAAAAGTAAAAGTGTAACTTTTAAAAACTTTGTTTTACAGTAATAGATTTTTCTCACAAATAGCTTAATCATTTTAATATCGCTTGTAACTTCGCCATAAATGTAATGATTACATTGCGGCATATATTGAGCAGACAGGGAGTTCTTATAATATACAGTATACCATTACATATGCAATATGCCACTATGTTTTATGTATATGGGCAACTTTGCAAGTAAGTCGCATAAAATATTTCGGAAACCTCATACTTTAGGTCAAATTGTATCCTGTAGTGTAATGTTTTATGAAAGTCCTGTATAAGAATTCATCATGCCATGAAAAAATATTTAACATGTGAAATGGTGCACATTGGACTATATATTTACATGCTTACACAAAAGTCAGTTTTCCTTACGGTAAAAACTTGACAGTCTATTTTTCAATTTATGTATATAGAACACTTTTTACTCGCTGACTTGAAAGTAGTATTTTGGGTTTTTGCACGAGTATCTAATATTTTGTGTATGAGCATCATATTATGCGGAATGATACATAATATTTTTGTATTGTACTCACAAAGTAAAAACAGACGTTTCCCCATAAACAACCAGTAATTGACAAATGCAAAATTTATGAATTCAAACCTGCCCATTTATTTTAGGTTACCCTTATACCTTGTTGTGCAGTCAAGCAGGGAAAATAGTCCTCACATTTCACAAGTTCTATCTAAAATTTAAAACCTTAATTTTTCTACCAATCATTTTTTTCTGGGTTTTCTTTAGCTTAAATATTGGAGTTAACGACCCGTTTTTAAATCGATAAAGGGGTTATTGAAATGCTCCATTGTAAAACATGCCCGAATTCTGCTTGAAGGAATACAAAACAAAAGACACAACTAGCTGCCTACTAGTTCAGAGATATCAGCATAAATGCATGGAATAACGACACGTACATATAAGTAGGCTCAGTCTAAAAAAAATACATATAGTAAATCTATTAGCCCTCCAGTAGTTATAATTCTGTAATACAGTCTATTATTATAAGCAATGGGTTACAAATACTTATTTACCATGCCAGGAAAATTTGAATAATTATTTGTGTAGATGTTACTTTGATGTTGGATGTGTAATCAAGTAATCAACTAATCAGTAATAACGAAACGTGTTTTGTAGAATATGGCAAACCAAATATAAAAAATTTAAACCAATGACAAAAAACTTTATTGTTACTTTAAAAAGTCTGTAATTGCAGTGTTTTTTGCATTCTATTTATATATATGTACTTATGAAATTGTTGGTTCAAATACATAATTCATTTGAACAATCGAATTGTCCCGTACACAAAAGTTTACTCACCAGCAGGACGTGCGACAATGAAACTTGCCAAAGAATATGTTTGGAAGAGTCGTAAATTAAATTCCATACTTTTGTTTGTGAGATACGAACGTGCTTGAATTTCAGAAGCTATATTATGCTATTGAGAATGAGTCAAAGAGAAATATTTGTTTATTAAGCGAACGAAATGATGACTACTTCTGGACTCTCTCTCTCTCTCTACATCAAACAAAAACAGGGAGATTGTGTCGGCTGAGACACACGGCACGATATCTTCATTCATCATACAAAATACGATGTCGGAGAAAGTATTTGCAGAATGAATTGATGACACTATACAACTACAACCATCATATCATTTGTACTACAAACGGTTTCAAATAATATCTGTTTGACTTATTAAGTACTTTTTCTGTGTATATGTTTGTAGGAAATAGGAAGAAATGCCTGCAGCCAGACATGACAACAATGATAATGACAAGTCGAGAGCTCTTTTCTATCCTTGCAAAATTACATACTACTCTTTCATTCATATCGTGTAGGCTGTTTGGAATATGAAAAGAGAATCTACAAGGGTGACATGCGTTGCGATCTAATAACTTCAAAGTTAGACTTGTTTCCTCTTTGACGCGAAGTATACATGTACATATAAGTACAGTTACAGGAAAATTCAGTCTATGTACTTTATTCGACAAATATCAGACCAGTTGATCAGCCTTGAAAAATAGAAATGCAGCTTAGATTCCATAAACTATACTATAATTTTTATGTAGCTATGCTGTGTGAGTATAAATGCATATATGCAATACTATGGAACACTACTTCCTGTTTGCTTAGTTGCCGTCTTTTAAAGTAATTCCTCATTAGTCACGTCTCACTTTGTTAATTTGGCTTGCCCTCAATATAAATTAACTGTGATCGTATCTAAAATACTACATGGTACCTGATACATATATATGCATGTGTGCTTTAATTTGATTATGATTATCATGGCTGACTAATTAGTTTTATTTTTCATCTGTATTCTAAACTACCTGAAAACCAAATCTTTTGTAGTCTGTAAACTATTCTACTTTTTCCTTTCTTACTTTAAAGTACTTTATTTCTCAAAGACTAGGACAACAGAAACCAGTTAATGACACTATGATTTTAAGGTCAGACCACAAGATTAAATTTTAATAGATATGGATTTTCCATATTTATATGAAATTCATATTGGTGTTATAATAATAAGTATGTTACTTTTAATAAATTAAATGGTCTCGTAAAATCACGATACGCTTAATTTCATTTCAAAGTCACATTTAGTATATGGCTAACTAGATACTGAAACTGATACAAGAAGTTCCTAAAGGATAACCGACAAACGCAACTATAAATGATAAAGCGCCAAGAAACCATAAAGTCATGTGGGTTGTTGCCGTTGTAAATATGTACGTATGTATATGCTGCTTTCAATTATAAAGTTCCATCTCTACTAAATTCGTTTTCTTTTGTGGTTTTCACCGTTCCTTCACAATTCCTTAAAATTAAAGAGCGAACATTGGTTAGACGATCGGTGCAGGCTTCGTCATAAATTTGTGTGAAAGTCTTAAAGGGAAGAAAGAAAATTTATTAACAAAATTACTCAGCATTAATTTCCTTTACAAGGAAACTATTATCATAGCAAAATGGCTTAGTCTCTCATTTCTCCAATTAGAAATGGAAATTTGTTTCACTGCATCTTAAAAGTCAGAATTGGGAGTGAAAGTATATTTATACTTATGTAGGTTGTTGTAAAGAAAGTAGAAACAGTAAAAGAGTTTGTCCTCTGATACTATGTCATTGTTCATTTAGAAAGCATAAATGATCAGAGAAAGTTAGAGTCGTGCCTAGATTGCAGTCTTTTCTATGAACTTGTCTAGGGAGCACAATATACCACATTGAGCATGTTACCATGTCGTAGTGAGGAATGGAGGGGCACTAAAAAGAGAAAGTTTATCACGTTGCAGGTCTCCACAGTTTCAGTTTGGTTAACTTTCCCATCATCACCATCACCACCCTTGCTTCAATGGAAAATACTGGCACGTTGTCGCCTATTTGCCTTGTGCATGCATGAAAGACGAATGCCTTAGTATAAAAACATACATGCACTATATTATTCGTATAATACGGTAAAGTAGATAGGCAAGCAAATTTCAAAAAGGCATTTTATACTTATTTAATTGTCAAGTTTGATATCTAGTTTGTATAGTAAGCCAGTTGAATGGAAGGAGAAAGTCTTGAAAACGCATAGTATGGATCGGAAAGAAAGAGGTGGGAAGTTTTCTTCTCTCTCTGCCTCTAATTTTCAAAACTTTTCCGAGTTTATACACAGTTTTTGCTATTCTATCAACCAAAATTCTGCCCGTGTCAAAAATCATATAGTGAAAGATAATGTAATCTGCAAGTTATGTACCAAAAAGGCTTCTATCCCAGCTTCGGTAACATAGCTTCTAGTTTTTATTATTACTAACTTTTACTAAACACATCTAGTATGCATAAACAGGGATACCATATATAACGCAAACATATCAACTAATATGTATGTACATATACCTAAGGTGGACAGTCTTGAGAGATTGTATATGTTTTATATTGTAGTGTGCATACTGCAAAAGAACCATGTTTTGTACTACGTATTTTACCTTGTGTGCCTAAATACACCGCTGTTCATCCTCAAATCTCTCATTTCCTCTTGTTAGTTAAAATACAGCTGGAGAAAAAAACTTCACGTTCCCTAATCTGATATGCACAAATATAAAAACGTACATAGCTTGTGAGCATTCCGTATTCAGTGTGAGTTCTCAACCTCCCTAAGGCATGCCCTTAGTAAGTGCACTCTGATAGCAGTAGTTAGTAGAGAGTTTGTATTTTTTTCGACTATATAAATTCACAGGAAACTACTACACAGAGTAAATATGGTAGTAGGCATAGGCAAGCTGAACGAGTGAATGAGTTAGTGGAACAGCAAAGATTTTCAGGATTTCCAGTCTCTGACTGACGCACTCAGTTTGCATATTTAAAAGAGAAAAAGCTAATAAAAATATAAGAAAGTAGAGGGGTTAGGTGAATTAGCCATCCCTCCGTGCTTTGAACAACATCTCCAACAGTGTATATACTCCTAACTCTGAGGAATGTTTCAAAGCAAAAATGTGCATTCAATATTCAGGCTAAGCTAAAATTGAATAACAAACGGAACAAAATTACTTTTTTAGTAGAATCTCTCACTGCTTTTTGATATAATGTCGAAAATTTCTGTATGCATTACTCTCCTTTTTTTCGTCAGATAACTTTAAAAACTGTAAACTTTTTGTTGTTTGTGCACGATCCGTTAATTTTCAGTCTAGGAAGGCTGTTGTTTCTCTGCCAAACTGACTTCCCAGCAACATGTAGTAAATCTCGTATCTTCTAATGCGTCTTTGGATCAAATTACAGCTATACCAGCTTGCAAACAAATGGAAACAGTTGATGTTATATTATTANATCTCGTATCTTCTAATGCGTCTTTGGATCAAATTACAGTTATAACAGCTTGCAAACAAATGGAAACAGTTGATGCTATATTATTATAATGAAAACGGGATTGCAAGAGGGAGTTATTATTATTACCTGATGCTGCTGCTTACTTTTCCTGTGGAGCCAACACAGGAACGAAAATAGGATCGTCAGTTACCATATTTCCGACTCACACTGAGCTTTTCTTTCTTTATACAAAATTTAATACCCGGAGGCATTCAAAATTATTAAAATGTATTAAAATGTATACTTCTGCCATTTAATGAGTTCACATTGTACATTGTAAAGGTTTGTCTTGGTTGAACTGATGCAATTTTTAATATTTTAAAACTAAACTAAAATGGCTCTTTATTTCTTTATGTTCTCTACTGAAACGTAATTCGTGTAAATTTTAGCCGTATATATACGCGTACAAGTGTTATCCTAAGAGAAATTATTTTGAATTTAATTGAGTTTAAAGTCAAAGGATTCAGTAAAGAATTCTATGCATTTATCAAGACTAAAACTTATGAATGGCAGCTTTGACAAATGAATTTAACTGTAAACAAAAGTTCAAAAAAAGTAGGAAAAGCGTATAACATTCCAAAAGTTTAATTAGGCTAATTACTACAACATTCAAAGTTTCTTATTCCTCAAATCAACATAATGGAACAAAGCTGCATAAAAAACCAGTTATCTCTTGGTTATGCCAGTTCCCT
>JAHZNG010001442.1:0-13899 GCA_027744375.1 Orchesellides sinensis | reverse complement strand
TTTGTCCCTTTTCTCGGTTTACCCTTTTTGCTGGCAGTCAAACCCCACTTTTATATCGTACATCAATTTCTTCTAAGGAAAGAAGGAAAAGTGTGTGTGAGAGTGAGTTTGTACATAAGCAAGATTTTTCAGGACATTCGTTGCGATTGAATCATTTCCTCTCGTGAGTTTTTGTTCGCTCAAAACAGATAAGAAACTGATGTCAGTAACATTAGCGAGTCAACTGAGTGATCACCGGTTATGGTATAATATACGATTTTTTTTGCTACAAACAACTCATACATTCATAGGTATGTTTGAGTCTTCAATGAAAATGGAATACCTATTAAGAATTCCCATTTACACAATGAGCAAAATTTTGTTTGATGCGTAAACTTTGGAGTTGCTGAAATCTTTTTTGCAGCGATGCGATGGGGCAGTCACTGTATTGGAAAATATAACGTTATGTTGTATTATGTTGGTTTGTTTAACAACAAGATACAACTGCTCTATAAATGTTGTCTCTGTTTACTTTGTTTTGTTGTCGCCGTTCACCATTACGTGACTGGTCTCCGTGTATTCTACTTAGTCATCTTCAAACTGCACTCCTCGTATACATAGGTATGTATGCAACTCTTGTGTCTGAATTCTGATCAACTTGCATATAGGTTTCAAATTGCAATCTGCAATTACTGCCACTGTCTATGGAAATAGATCATTTTGTGTTTGACAAGTAATTGAAGCCTCACCACCTGAACATTAGTTTGTAGGATAAAAGCTACTGCAACTATCTTCACACTATTCTCCTTCGATTTTCCGTTTAGTTTCAGTTCTTAATTATGAATTCATGTCAGCTTTCGTGGAGATGGATTTTTTAATTTTTATCTCATTTCTTTCATCGTCATATTAAAGCTATGTTTATCTTCTTAAAGGATTCCTTCCTTACACCGTTGCTTTAGCTGTTGATGAGCTGAAATAAGTAGAATTTTTTTTATGAATAATCATGCATATAACCAGCGAAGGAGTTTTAATAGTGTGTAGCCACTTACGAACAAGAATAATATTTTTGATGAAAGCTCACTCCTAAAAATTTCTCTCACTCTAGTAAAAAAGTTCCAGAATCTTATTACTATTCAGCCCTCGATTTTTCATCGATTTGAATATTTATGCATACACAACCAACCACTTGAGTTAACCACTAAAGGAATCGAGGGTTGGGTCGATAAAAAGCTGCTTGTTGCAGAGAGCCAATATGCTAAAATTACTACAGCTCTCCTTAACTCTTTCTTTCACTCTTCCTGCAACCAAGTGTGTGTGCATCACCAGCAGACATATGGATTCTATTGAGAAAAACGGTTCTCTCTTGTCGGTCTTGGTACTGATTGCGTAGATGGTGATGACTCCTTATATTATTACTATTTTTCTGGTATAACGCTAATAAGCCGAGATGTACTTGAAATGGCTGACAAAACTCGTTTTTGAAATAGAATTATGTCCCAGCTTGCCTGGTTGTATCTCATGCAAAAAGCCGCTTTTATGTGCTCCTTTCTTTGGTGTGCTTCTCAATCTTCCAATCTTTATGCTACTTCTCTGCTCGCACCACGAAGAAGTAATAGATGACTCAACATTATTCAATGTCTTAGCCTTTTCTTTTTCCGTGCTGTTGTCGATGATGATGCAGTTGTTATTCTCCTGCGGTCTCAAGTATCTGAAAGTGATGGTGCTATTAGCGAAGGTAAAAGAGTTATTCGCTGGATTCAAGGAGCAGTGTAGACCCGAGATCTCAGCAAAGATCTTTTTCTGACAAGAGCTCGAGTATGGAGTGCGTCTGATGGAAGAAATGGCTTGGCTGATATTATTATAAAGGGTTTCGATAGTACCACGGCTGCGGTGGAGTCAAACCAAAGTGGTTATGGTGAAAGTTACATACATGTAGAGCTATTTTCAGCATTAAAGCCCAGTCCACACCATTACGTTCCTTTTTTATTGAAAAAACCTGAAATAGAAAAAATAGCTTTATTAATATGATTGTAATTACAGCATAAATTAATTACGATTTCTTTGCGTAGAAATTCGATGAAAACATCGCGCCATTTCCATTGTACCTTCCAAATTCATTTTTTATGTGTACCAAATTTGACAAAATAACGCCATCACAATAATTCATTGGTTTTGGTCATATTAAACTTTCTTTCTCACGTTAAAAGTAGACAAGCTAAGCTGTAGTCACGCATTTGGCATGTTTGCATATTCCGTAGAATAACAATAAAATTTACTTTCACTACAATTTCTACTCCTAAAATTTACAACCCGTGGAATGGATTGTATGATTGTAATGTAAAAGTCAACATCGGAAACTTCAAGACGTGCATGCAACCTTTAAGAAATGAAGGGTTGAGTTGAACACAATAAACGACTTCCGTCGATAACAATATACATACCTAGACACATTTTATATTCATAGTAATTTACATTTTTTGAGCTTTCTTTATTTAATGCAATTCAAACAGAAGTAATCAAATCAAGTTTATATGCGCATATCAAGACAAACTCAATTTCAAAAACATTTCCTGGAAACTTCTCTTTTATTTCCGTCATTTCCATCCCTTTTATATATTCATAGTGGCAAGTTTGTAAAACATGAGTAAAATTATATGCATTATTGCATCGCATTGCATTGAGTAAACAACTTCAATCAACTGAAGTAGGAAAAACGTCTTGATGGAATTTTTATTTCTTAGTGATAAGAAAAGACGAAAGGAAGAAAGCATGCATTTTTTATTCTTTTTATGTGTTCATATAAGAAATGTGTGAATCTATAGTCAATACACCTGCATGTACATTATGAATGATTTTTATTGTTACGACTTACGCATTTGCGTGTGTGTACATTTAGTTTGATGTGTGATGCAGCTGCCATACTACTGTACATATGTATCAAACGCAATGACTTCGAAGGTGTGTAGACAACGTAGTCAATGAAAATGACTTGTAATGTTGGTGGCTTGGCTTAGCTGACAAGCCTCATGATTATGATTTATGATAGAAGCTTTGCCTCGTGATGACTCTAGCTAAAACAGTGTCAGGGTTGCCAGGATGATGCTTCAACTTGTCAGTTATCTGTCTGTCATGTTATCAGAAAATGCTGGAGAGAGATATTGAATGCATCTACATATTTTGAACCTAGTAATGTACCTAGGTACATATAAGGGTATCTTTCAGAAAGGGATGATGTACGCCTATTTTCACTGGAAAATAAAATAACGCTTGCATGACATGAGCTGACAAGAAAGCGTCTGCCTATCAACGACTTTTTTCTTCGTGTGACTTGTTTGTCTGGAGGAAACAGGAAAGGGAAGTAAGAAGGTGGTGTAGGATAATGATGCTTTGTGCTAATGTAAGTATAACGGTGGACCTTAAGTTTACAGTTAACTTTATATAAAAAGGGAAAAGAGATAAGTAGTTTTAAGCAAAAAACCATGATTAGTTCCGAGTACATGAATAAAACAGGTAGAGCAGTGAATTTTAATTCAATTATTTTCCAATTTAGCAGAAGCAGGGTAATTTGCTGGACGTTACGAGGATTACTTTAAAATTGAAAGTGTAAGTATGATGTGCTTGTGCTTTGCTTAATGCTTATTAGGACCTTTTCTCCTTTTGAAGTTTTTTATGTAATAGTATATACCTCACCAATAATAAGTCCTCTTGAGCCTTACTCCTTCCCTTCCATTGACCACTTGATCAAGTCTGTATTACCTTTTTTATTCATTGGAAGAATAAAAGGGACATGATGATGAACAAGGTTGGATGTAATGCAACTACTAACCTTTAAGTGCCACTTGAACATTACAACTGTAATATTCTTTTTGCTTAAAGAAAAACGTGTGGAATACAAGAATAAAGTACATAAAAACATGACAACTGACATCTCGACGAGGGCGACTGCCTGAAGAGGCAGAATCTCTGTGATCTTGAAGGATATGGAATGGCAAAGAGCATTTCCTTGGTATTTACAATGCACTTAAAAACTACATTGCTGCTGGATGAAATAAGCGAGGACGATATGAAATGAAAAAAGCCTGAAAAGTGTAAGTGTCCATCCGAAGAAGGATATTATCAGCATCACTACCACTTCTGCTCTTTTAAAATGAACTAGATGCCTTGCTACTTGGGCTTTTACTACGTGTATGACTCTTCTCTCTGTACAAAATATGTCTTGAGTGCGTGAGCCAAGCTCATGTACATCATTATGATCACCGTGAATAACACATAGCTAGTCGTTGGCCTCTAACTGCATGTCCAAGCTCTTAAGCACTACAAAAGCGACTTTGTACAGCGTCATTTTTTCACCCTCCTTGCGCCTTGACTGTCGCCATTTCTTCAAAATAATATTTTAATAGTAGTGGAGACAACATCTTTAAAAAAGTGATGCAAAGAAGGGAAGAAATGATATTGCAAAGAGTAAAAAACGAAAGGAATGTTATATGTTATGTATATGGTACGTGATGCGATAGAGATGGAAGGACGGAGAGATGGTGTTTGGTGCAGGCGTGAAGAAAGGAAGAAAAAGGCGTAGAAGAGCACACGGGTGCTTTGTAGTAGTTCATGCTGGAAAGATATCATTCCATAATGTGTTTTCTTGCAGGAAGCGTCTCCTCATCTTCTACAAAACGCAGCTTTTTTCCGTGTCATTTTGAAACGATAAGAAGATGAAATGAAGTCGAGGGAGAATATCAAGATTAGAATCTTTTCTTAACAAGCGACACGAGTAAATGTTCTTTGATACAAAAATGATTCGTAGCACAAGACTACATTATATGAAATGAGACACGTAGACTAAATATTAGTTTTTTTTCGATTTGAAATCTTCAGGGGGTATTATCACGTCAAATCAAAATTGCAACAAGAGTCAGTGGTCATTGCCTTGTCTTTATATTAGAGCATGAGAGCCCACATGAATTTTGCTCGATTTTTTTGTAACTTGTTTTATCTCCACCGGTATCTTAGTATCATTACAAGTGTATATCAAGTGTGTGTATGTGGAAAAGAATGAATTTTGACATGGAACGACGCAACGAGCCTTGCCCTTCTCAATGATGTTTTCTCCTTGTAAATATATATATGTGCATATGTATGTCTGAAATGAGTATAGCGACTCTACCACAAAAACTGCTGCTCTACCCATTTTGCTTTCTTGTAGAGGATTTTCAGTTTGATCTCATCAAACTGTGAAATCAGTTTCATGTCATATAAATAAACTTTTTGAGATCTTATTAAATCGATCCGCATATCTCTTAAGACGCTTAGTGGCATTGTCCTAACGTACTCTTGCAAAAAACAGTAACTTACGTACATTGTAACTAACTTTAGACATTTGAACTTCTAAAGGCATTACATTCAAATAACTTTTCATGAGCAGTTGGGCGACGGCGCAGTAAACTTGAATGCTTAGATTTCACCAGAATTTAAATATGGCAATAATATACCTTGCGGATCAAATAAACAGTTGTCTCTGTATGCAAAACATTGATGAACTGTGCTTGTTTTGAAGTAAGAATTGACAACTGGTCAATGTAATCAACTGAAAAGGATAAATTATGGGGATAGACATAAAATATGATGATACAACATAGCAGTATATTTAACACGGACTAAAACTGAATAATGTCCCTCTAAGGCTTATGTCGAATTTTAAATTAGAAATACTTATTGAGGGACAGCTACACACATTGATGAGAATTATTATCATACGTACGTATAACAGAATATGTATTAGTTCATCAACAACATCTCATTGCATTAGGTTTAAACTCTTCTCTTGTCTTCAACGTTCAACCATACATTATGTGCTATTATTAATATTATGCATGAAACCTTTTAGCCCGAAGCTGAGACGTAAAAAGCTCTCTCATCGTGATCTAAAGCTAAGCTTCAGTAATATTACTGCTTGCATATATCAGCGAGTACTACTTATTACATTGTTAATTTACCAATGTTGACTATTGGCAATTTTTCTGATGGCTCTAGCTGTTTCTGCTAGCTTATTGATGATGTCTAAGATAATAGGAAAACTTGTCCGTCACAAAAATTGAAGTTGACTCATTTTACTTTGAGAAGTAGTTATTGCATGCCAATATCAGGTACATATTGTGTTACCCTTTCAACAATAGCAGTAGTTCATCCTAAAAGCACACAAAGCCTGTCAGTTCAATACTTAAAAAATTCAACATAAAAATGGCACAAGTTAGATCAAAAACAAAATACGACCGAAACAAAATTACCCTCGTAATAGGCACAAGACATATTTTAAATAAGCTTGCTATTTTCATCATTTACCTGACCATTTCTTTGGTTTGTTGTTAAAACATGTGTCCTGCCTTGTTCTATCAACATCAACTTTCACAAAATGAAGAGATTATTTGTACTGATAGGAGGGAAGATGACCGTAAAAATTTTTGTACTAAATTAGCGTGCCTAATATCACAACTATTCCATTATCATCCTTTGAAATGCATTATGCATAAAGTTAAGCGTTCATGCGCAGGGAATGAATACCTGTGTGTGTAACTTCTTCATGCATGTGCATTTATACGCTTACTCGTAGCAGCCGCAGTATGAATTCTGTATTGAATTACATGCCAGCCAGATCTCCGTCTCATATATTTTTTGTTTCTTTTGGCTGACGGGCAGAGAGACCCATTAGCCATGCACCAGCAGAAGCTTTTGACACGATAAGATGTGATGCATAGTTCAACCTAAAAATTACTACCGGAGTTACTACTGAAGATAGTGGTTACACAGCTTGTAGGGTTCTGTTTAGCATACTAGACACTACAGTTTGACATGAATTTCAATAATACCTAATAGTGCAACCATTAAGGCTGTTATTATATGCAGTCCTTTATGTTTAATATCATACATAAATTCTTATGTTTTATGGGAGTTCATGTCTAAAACTTTTTTGTTTTGGAGCCGTTTTGTTGCAATTCTAGTTATACACAGAGAAATTTCATGTCTTGTGTGACATCACATGCTGTTTGGAACACGAGGAAACAATGCAGCATCTACGGAAAAGTAAGTATATTCAAAAACGGTAAAGTAACGTTTACGTTTAATAAATACCTAAATAGAACTTTATGCTTGTTCCTACCCACGCGTTTTAAGGATATTAATGGGTTCGTGTTATGAGAGTTGGTGCACTTTAAAATGAATATTATGCTATGCATTCCGTACGCAAGGTAAGTAATGATGCATTTTAGGTAATAAAAGTTTGCGTTACATGATATCTTACGTGTCCCATTTTAAGCAGGAATAGTAATGGATTTTAGCAATTAGCATTAGCTTTTTCACTCCTCATTCAATCGTCCTTATTTATATTCTCATAGTCTTATATCATGTTACACCCCAAATAACCACTTTACAAGGATGTCATAATGACATGATCATGGCTATCGTTTCCATTAATAGTTGGCTGTTTATCTTATCTTATACACGGTTTTAACTTTAAAAAGTTAAAGGAAGCGTTCTTATCGTTTAAAACTAGAAAGGTAAACCCCACACAAAGAACATACACCAGACCAGCTACGTCGGCCATATACAAAAACTGTTATTGTTATAACCTAAAAATGTATGATTTTTACTAACACATTCTTCCTTCCTGGTGGAATTGTTTAAAAGAAGCAGCAGATGTGAGAAAAGGCAGCTATTCGATTAGAAGTACCTTTCCCCCTAATTTGCATAACCATATCAGAGATACTTATCATTTTCATCTGTGTTCAGCAATAATTTACGTCAGTCAGGGTAAGCCGTCTGCTGTGCTCATTTGTGCCACGAGGTAAAAACGTTCTAGACATCCGCGTCCCAAAAAAACTGCAAGGGTGATAATTTTGTAGAAAAATTACACCTTCAATTTCGTCTCAGTAAAACAATTTCATTCTGTACCCTGAAAATCCCCAAATTTATCATTTTATGCCCTACATTACTAACATAGGTAGACATGCAAAATTCTGCCAACTGTATTTTACTCCGCAAAGCATTATTCACAACTTACTACCTATTGAAACTTGCACATTGGATTTTGAATCTACAGCAAAGAACATTTCAGATGCCTTTAGATCACCATATTGTTAACTTATATCCATACATCTTTGTATACAAAAGGCAATTTTGGGAACGGTTGTAACACCATTTTAGCAGTGGCAATATCATCAAAACCGAGAATGGCTATTAGTTTACTACTATTCACACAGTTGTATCCTAGCCAATGCCAACCCTCTCTGATGCACATTCTTCTCCAGCACAAACTTCAAGGTATTTTTATGTGTGAGAGAGTAAGCCATTCAATCAGACAAAAGCAAGCCGACACAAACCAACTAACCAGTTTGCATACATTTTATAACAATAACACATGAATAAGGGTAAAGTAACGGAAGGATACAGCCACGATGATACTATGTATATTACGAATATTGCTTCGTTGGATACTTTACATACCATGCTCGTTTGCAATTCCACACCGCTGCATACTTTGTATTTACAAGTAATCAACATAAAATATAACATTACATTACTCTTCCTCCCTCAGCCTTTTGTTTGCCATTCCACACCGCTGCATACTTTGTATTTACAAGTAATCAACATAAAATATAACATTACATTACTCTTCCTCCCTCAGCCTTTTAGATCTTTATTTCGTCTCTTACGGCTGCTGCTACCAACCACCACTAATGGCATTTCCCTTTCTCATAGGGAAAGAGTACGACGTATGCTGTGCACCTACAATATTCCTGTTTTACATTATACATGTTTCGAAAAACAAAGTCTTTCCCTTCTGGAAATTTTCATTCATTGTAATTTTCATTCCATTGTTTACTCTTACTCACTGAGTACCTTTTATATAGTCACCTATTTATTATTGTCATATGAGCACTTCACTTTCATATACATACGCTGCAATATTTGATGACAGCAGGCTACTTGAATGGAAACTCACATAAAAATATTCTGCATATACCTACGCAACCAACCTTTGCTGATCCTATTCTCCCTCCTACCTATCACCTCTGAAATGTAGCAAAATCTGAATGTACGCATTACACTCAATAATGTCTCCACAAAAAGAGTCGCATATACTCCTCCAAAAATGTGACAAGAGAAAAGGAAATAACTGGGATTACTTGGGAAAACACATGACTATACTACATGCGTTGGTACATATGTAGAAAGAAATCACATTACAGTTGTCACTTTAGTATTTTGTATGCAACAAAACTCATTTGGTTTCGGTTTCAGGATGAGAACCACAATGCGAAATAAATTATCCTTTACTGCTTTTGTTATGTTCACTACACAACTGCATTGCACATACTACACCGCTGCCACTCTCCCAGTGAAAATGGCTTTTGCTCATTTTATAATATCCCACAACTCATGTGTGTACCTCTTGTTTCCACATGCATTTTACTAATAAGCAGTAACTTACAGAATGCGCATACTTTACTTAGGTATAACCTAATGTTCTTCTGTGTATGTACATATATGGAGAGATGTATATGAGTTTAGTATATTTAGAAAGGAAAGCAGTACAAAACAAAGCGATACATAATGCAGATTGCTGTGAAACCTCATCCAGCATCCAAAGAATCTAAACAGAATTCGGGCAGCTGGGTTCGTTGACTGTTGAACAAAAAGCTCCGTACACTTTTCTCTCGGATACAGTCAAACAAAATAACAGCATTGCAGAAAAAGTAGAAATAAAATGCTAAAATACGTGATCATAACTCATCCGGATACAGCGCGAAATGTTTGTGTGTGTGTGTGTGTTGTTTACATGAGCAAGGGAGCACTTCACTGAAAGAGTAAATAGTAGGCATGAAAAAAGCTGACTGAAATATAGCCAGACGTCCTTACGCAGTTTAATATTGTAACAGAATTCAGCAAAACATCATGGATGAAAATGTAATACATGAGTACACATGTTACTCCAACCACGCGTCGTGTTCTATGCAAACCTAGGTATACAAGGAATCTTCCATGTTCTCTGCTACATTAAGCAAGGAAATGATACATATTTAACAAACAAGAGAGATTCTCTACCATCTTGGAAAAATCTTGGCTCTCTACAGTTGGATGTACTTTAGAAAATAAATAAATTTAGCTTTTTCCATTTTCTTTTTTGCCACCTTATATATACCTTTGCCTTGATTTGGCAATCCGCGGAAAAATGAGGTTATTTTATTTTATTCTTTGTTGGAATTGGAATGGATGAGGTTGTTCTAAGCGTAGGAGAAAGTTGGGTCAGTAGTCAGTTATTTAAGACTTTCATCTCTGCTCCTAAACACAATATCTTAACATAGTACTGCGTCATCATATAATAAGTAAGACTTGTTGTCCGAACAGCCAGCATTACTTAGTGAAAGCTTTCTCCCAAAGAAACAGGTTAGTCATTGTAACAAAAGGCATTCATGCATTTCACCCTGCAAATCTTCGACTGTATTACAGAATAAATAACTGCTGAATCAGACGTTTTTATTCAGGATTGGTAGGGAGCCTGCTGCTGAGTCGGACTGGAGAAAATAGGTCAGCCATAGAATTACAAGCTTCATCCTACATGCTTATAGACGCATTTAGCTAGTGTTCAATTATATATGGAGCTAGATTTAGGGCATTTGCAAACTAAACTTAAGGATTACAGCCTGGAATTATATTTCTTTGTATTACATACTTACTCTGGACTTTCATGAATAGTAAATATAGAAAATTTATGCACAAACCGAGTCGTTGTTTTAGGCTAGAGCTTGAGTTTGACCTGGTGAAAATAATTACGACAATGTACACTAAATCAGTACAAGTGTATGTTTGTACAGCAGACTCACTCTTGACTTTTAGGATGAAAGTGGGAATTATCATTGGGAATATTGTACTACCAGTCGTACAATAATATTCAGACTCACATAAGTCTCCAGAAGAAATCTAGTCTCTGTAATCATTTCTACTTAGGGAAGACTTACATATCATTTTGTTTTCCAGGAGTACTGCTACTCTACACAGTGAGCTCTTGTAAGTGTTGACGAAGCTTTTCTCACTTCTTAAGTAAGTTAGAAGTTAGTTTTGTTAAAGAGTTAGTTTTTCCTTGACTAATCTAATAGAACGAAGAAGCCTAATACCTACCTTTAATATATATATTTGCTGACACTGCGCCGTAGTTCAAACCACGGTTCAGTTAGCAAGTATTCGTGAGAGCTAGTGCAAATGAAATCTACCCGAGTTAATAATAAAATAGTTTTTTCATGTAGAGGAACATGCAGTAACTAACATTCTGTGCTTAACACACCAAGATTTAATATCAACATAATTATTGTAATACTCTGCAAATAAAAAGTGGAAAAGCTTACGTGAACAAGCAGCTTATTTAGACAGGAATTATAAAGGCTTGACATAAGCCGGCACAGAGTTTGTTTGGTTTGCTGGCTTCTAATAATTAACTGAAATAATTACAAATACCTACTTCTTAATAAAAAGTTTGATACGAAATGTAAATATTCATAACTCAACCCCGAATATTTTACCCAATTAACTTAATTAGAAGGGATTTTACTTAATAAACTTTGTTCCATCTTGACTAAAATCTGTTGCTACTTACACTTTGGTTCATTTTTACGTGGTGAATCAATTACAAAAAGTAACATTGCGGATAGGTATACCCAAAAGGGGAGGATTTGCTAAATTAAAACTTGAATTTTGAAGACAAACAAATTTCATCAAATGAGAAGTAATTTGCTTTTCTCTTAGATTGAAAATTTAATTTTAGTGTTAGGTGTTTTTATTAAAAGCATGTTCATTTATTTATGTATTTATGTTTACACGTAAAACACAATCACACAAGTTTCTTAATAATATTGCAAATGTACAAAAGTAATATGGACAAACTAGCGACATGAATAACCGAACATACGTTACCAAATCACAGAATAATGTCACCACAAGAGGTCACATTTATTGGTGACCCGCACCAGGGCATCTAGCAGCTTTCGTGAAACCCATGCCATTTATTATTAGCGAGTGTTTTGAAAAGCGATGCTGAGAAGGCTTCTATCCCTTCAAAGAGTTACGTTTACGGTTCGAACAAAGTCATAAAGATACACGTGAGACCAAGGGAATCCAAAGTTTTGCTCAGCTACCGCCGAGAAGATGCATAAAATTCTTTTTTGGACAGCACGTTAACAAAATATCTGCAGGGTTCTTCCATACAATTTTTCTGTGTACATTACAGCTTACCGTACATTAACCAACGCTCGCAGTTATCTTACGAATATAATTGAGACTATAAGGGCACTTATTATCAAAATGTTTACACACTTTCGTATTGCTTTTACTAAAGTAGGAGTGGGTGGATTTCATGTAGAGTGGAAATGATGCAAACTTACTTGTATACATATATACACACATATATACATATACCTGTGCCCATTCATGTTGATAGTGAAATTTTTGGTAAGTACGGAATGTGTGGTGTGCTTGGAATATAAAATAATCACATCCACACTCCAAACATTAAATGTACATTCAAATGCTTACAAAAAAGAGAGTACGGATTAGTAAATTGGGCTCCCTGCCGTAACCCTTCCATATGAGTTATGACCACATTGAGGTATAAACCAAAAACCACGAGTTTTTAACTTGGCGATAGCTCTGGTACCCAGCATAATTTTGATATACCCGCATATCTTGTAATATCGTAAGCTTAATGTAGATTGATGACTCAGAAAGAAAGTACATTGGCGATAAAGAAACACAGTACATGTTGCCATTTCTGCCTATTTACAACAAGCAACCTGAAATATGTCCTCTCTTCTACGATATCCTTTGCATACCTAAATAGATAAAACTTTCCTAAAATATATTTAATATAAAAACCGTTCTACCATGTTATTCCTGTAAGGTCTGCGTGTATAGTTAACAACTACCACTTCGTATTTCCTTTCTTTCATTAAATGTGAGTAGTATAGTATCATGCTGCGTGTAGACAGTAATATTTAATATTTATTGACCCTCTAAGGTCCTTCATATTTTAGATATTGTTCCTCCCACATTCTTCTTTCTTAACGAAGTGCATAAAAAACGTTGTAACAGTAGGCTCGGTAAGATTCCGGTCTTGTCAGGTAAGTAAGTGGATTCGCAACGCCTCATGACAAGCAGTGAGGAGGAAGGTTGGCTGACTAATCCTCCTGACATGCGTTTGCAATATAATCTGTTTGAACCCCTGAAGCAGAGGTAAATTTATTTATTGTGCGTTGGAAAATGCCCGCATGTGTATATCTAAAGTCTCATCAAGTTATATTTTTTGCAAACCATTATATACTTATTCTTGACGAAACAAAGTGTTTGCGAGATCCTTGAGGAGGGGTCGGGTTCATTAAGACATATTTAACATTCGAATGTGTATAGGACTATATAATATGGCTTCTTTCTGCTCTGCCCATAAAATTAAACAGTCACGAAGGTAAGACACACTTGAGAATCAGGTAGCGCTGTTTGGCAAGAAACAGACAAAATTTACGTATGCCATTTGGCCTTATGCCTTACCGTCAGTAATAAATGCTTACCTCTTTGCATGATTCTGTAAATTAGCCAATGTGTACATGCGTTTATCGCTAGAAGGCTGTATATTTGCTACCATAAAAATAATATGGAAACATGTCATTCACTTAACACAGGTATTAAGCATTAGCCTATCTTTTTACGTGAGCTTTTTTAGATATCCAGGTGTTGGCATAACTTATTGAACTAATTAACAGACCGTTATATATGCTTTATACTACATACACGTACGTAAGATTGATAAAGCGAACCATTGTTGTTCATGTTTATTCTACTTTGGACCAATGGAGAAATGCGTATAAATTTTTATACAAGTTAAAA
>JAHZNG010001440.1:0-15620 GCA_027744375.1 Orchesellides sinensis | reverse complement strand
GTGTATTGTTCGAAGCTTATTATTACTGCTTGAGCAAATCTAAAAAATGCGGAACTCATGCGTGAAATAGTTACAAATGTAGCTCGCTTATTGCCATGATAGACTGCACACATTGTGTATGGGATATTGAGTTTGACATTTATACACCTGTGCCTTTGGCTGTTTCATATGCATCTAGATGCTACTGCTTTTCATAATATATTCTATTAACTACTTTGTAGACAGGTAGGTAGATTAGATAGCAGGAAGCATTTGCAAAGATACATGAAATCCTAGTAACCTATAGGCTATAATATTCTCCAGTCGGTTGAACGAGAATGTAGAATCAGTTGGCAAATGATGGCTTCAGGCCAACAACGTGAAAACTCAAGTGGAAAATTCAGGAGAATGTTGGAGAAGATGAGAATTACACCGTGTAATATAATGTATTATTCCTCATTTGTCCCGAATTGGGAAATATATTTATGGGTGAAGTCTTGCGTAATTTATGAGTTTCGTGAATCTCCCCATGTCACGTTTCTTGAATTTAAAAGAGTCAAAAGCATTAGGAAAAATGTAATAATTAACTTTACGGTAGAGTTACGTATATTTATTGTAATTTTTTGTATAGGTATTTGCATTTGCGAATTAATTAAAATCGATTTTTGTTGCTTCGCAGACTTCTAGATGAAACTTATTTCACATAAAGCCATTATTCCTAGTAAATTACGTGAATGTTTGCCCTCTCTCTCTTGTTAATTTCTTTTACTTCTAAAACTTTTTTTCTTGACTTAATATAAGCTAGCATAGTACACATGTGTGTGTATTCCTCACAAATACACTTCCATAAATTGCAAACTGTCAACTTTGTCAATCACGATCACGTAAAAAGTAAGTCGAGCAAATCCTTTTCATTTTTTCCTTCCCTCCATGTATTCATGCAGTGAATCATTAATTTCACACTAACTACTCCATACCATGCATTCCTAACGGAAGACTGGAAATTAACTGGAACTCATTTCACTTCTCTGTATATTTTTTACATTCCTTAATTCACGTTCTGCCACTACATAATCGGTTTAAATCTTCCGGGGTGAATGATTCCTTCTTCTCTTTCTCTCCCAGAGGAGGAATTCAAAAAACAGTAAAAAATATTACAAAGACGATTGTAACCTAATATTCCAAGCCAAAATATACTCCCCGTTATAACTTTTAAGATAAAATGTGTATATACGTTCGACATTCCCATTATCATAATTTCTACTTGAGGCTGTCATTGTGCCATATCAGCATAATAAATCTCCCACATCCTACTACCGCAAAGTACAGTGGTAGTAGTAAAGGAGCTATATAGAGCCTTTACATCGGAAGAGGATGGAGAAAATAAAGTATTTCAAGGAACTGTTGTACGTTCCATCTGATTTGAGCGATTCGGAGAAAAGCCGGAGAAGGATTAGAGTATAATACTTCGCCAGAAAACATCTTTTCTACTCTTAGCATTCCGATATTTTTCTTGTGTACTGATGTGATGTACATAAAATAAAGTATTATAACCATTTCGAGTGGATTCTTGCACATGTTAACTTCATCAACATCAACCGAGCCGTGCCAAAAAAATCCTACATCATAAAATACATTTTTAGCATATGAACAAACTTTCTTACTTCCTTCTTTACTGAATTTAAACTCGTATGAAGGTAACTTCTGTAAACTGTAGCTTTGCTTGGTATTAACAGCAGCAGCCTCACTAGTTGCAGCTGCTATCTTCGAGACATCTCTGTTTGCAAGAGGAGGTACAATGTCTCTCCTAAACGAGTCTTTTGAAATCACTGATGAAGACTGAGATTGGGTGGCATCTCTCGGAGGGTGAGAGTTGGTAATGGAAACTTCTGACGTTTCGTCTTCCTCAGAGGTTCCGGAAGAATCCTCTACCTCCTCCCCGTCGTCATCACTCTCAGTCATGTTTTCTTCCGCGTATTCCTCCTCATCTACTTCGGAACAGCAGCTTGAGGACTCCTTTGTTTGGGAGGAGGTAAGCAACTCTAGCTCTTCAAAATCGTCATCCTCTTCAACCTGAAGTGGCTCAAATCCTAACGAGTACTCAGGAGAGTTTGATTGATGGTAATCCATTTTATCACAACTTGCTTGCTATGCAAATCCATTAATTTTATAATGCCACAGATATTGGCTAGACGCTGCCAATTTTTCAACGCAACAAATTTACCGGAACTTACGTCAACAAATTCTCATAATTTTCCCAGAGTCTGTTCGACCTACGCAGGGGCGTACTCTCTCCTTGTTATTGATAAAAGTGGGCACTGCATATAAATAGAAGCATGACCCAATAAATGTCATCCTCTCTGAAATAACTTTCACGTTTTAAATATCCGGTTATTTTTCCTTAGCATCCATCTTCCGCGACAGAGATTCATTCCTGCATTATCTTAAATACAACGACCGAACGACCATTTTTCGCGTACATGTCGCTTTACGACCGAAAACTCCGTCCGATATCATACATGACTGACTTTGACGTATTTTAAGGAGCTAAAAGATTCAATCAATCTGAGAACGGCAGTTTAAATCCTAGGCTAAACTTTAACATGCTTCAGTCATTTCAAGGAATTGAAGGAACATACCTTTGCATTGTATACTTATGTACCAAACAATTTGGAATTTAGTATTGTTTGTATAATTTATACTTATAACCAACACTAAGACAGAACAGTTGTGTATTCCATTTGAGTAACAAAGTTGTCACCGAAGAATAACGATTAGGCAACAACAACAAGCTAAATACGAACTCATGCAAGACCTCCACGATTTTTTTCCTTCGTTTAAAACAAACAACTTCCGTCTAATTATTAATCACTCCTCACTACCCCACGTAAACTTCCACAATACATATATCCCAACTTCTTAGCCTACTTCTTCAGCTGCTCCTATCCTGTCACAAAACCTTCAAAAACACTCCAACACAAAATAATCTTTTTGCCAAAGATCATTCAAAGATAAACTTGGTTCCACATTCCTCACTTCATAATAGTTCCATTACTCTCCTGTCATAAAGACTCAAAGTCGTGAGAAATGATGCACACTTTTCCTATCTTTACCTTTCCAAATGAGAGAAATAGCTTAAGCGGCATAACATACGAATCCGCCAAAGAAGAGAAGAAGAATCCTTCGCCCAACTAAGTCTGACTGAGTGTGAAATACCAGCGGAGTAATTACAAATCAGACACAATTAACCAACAGCTCATTTTCTTTAGGTGAATTAGGCAATGGGAGCAATACGAAGTGGAAAATAATTTTGTCGGTCCAAGTCAACTCAGCTTTTAGACAAGGCACAGGAAAATAAAGGAAGGAAGGAGGAAAAGCAGATCATCCTCGTCAATTACTATATACACTTGACTTGTTCTTCTATTCATTTATACTGAATAGACATTCCCTTGCATCTCTCTGCCTTGTTCTCTCTAAAGGTCGCTGTTATATCGAACATACACAAGACACACACATCAACTCACACCAAAACATTATACAAACATTGCATTGTCTATAGTATAGTGTATACAAAAACGGATGTGTGTAGGTATACAATACACCTTCAGAGAAAGACCCAAAACGCTATGCAATGATGATCTTATCGCTTTCTAGCTGTCAGCAGGATTAGATGTTCGAAATGTGTGCTGTTTTTCTGCTCTTTCTCAATCTGTTACAAGAAATACCGTTTTCCTATGAGGTTCGGGAAAGAATTGTGTGCTTCTTCAGTCTGCTGGTAACATACAAATTGCTCTCTCAGATTTATTTTCTTTTTTTCTAGTCAGGAATATTACCAAAGTGTTGCATAAATGGATCTCCCATTGAGTAAGAATAAATAATGTAGGTATATCTCTTGTGTTTTGGAAATAACCCTTTCAAATCTTTCAAGAAATGACTGTGTACTGTTTGAACTCTCGGGAAAAAGCATGTTCTCTGACCGACCGACAAGGATATTATGAAAAAATGCCGAAAGAGAAGACAAGAGATGTTTAAACATGACGGGGCATGTTTTAAATGGAAAATTTGTATTAGTTAGTTATAATGTGTTAAGAAACAAGCAAGGAGAATGCATGTACTGTGTGCATACACTGGTGTCAGATTTAAAGTTCCAAATAACAAAAAAACTAATTTCCTCCATATGTAATATGCCAGCTCAGGCACAAATTATATAGTCGTTTTTTATTACTAACAGAATGAATCTGGGTCCAATATAATGAATATTCTTTATAATAGCAAAAAAGATCTGTTTACTTTGCGTATATAAAGCATATGCATTAGATCACTATTCCTGTTTTCATTTCCGTTTTTCTGTTGTTAATAAATGCATCCTTTTGCTCGTTGATGTCCAATCTTTTGAAGTGATGTGTTTTTGTGGATGTGTACATATATTTACGGGTAGAGTTTCTGGTTTGTCTTGCACAGCTTTTATGCACTTACATAATAATGTGTTTTATGCACGACAAGAAACAGAAAGTCTCACACCCAATAACCAAGCCCATAATCATAACGCACATCTTATCTTGTGTTTTTTTGTTTGAGGTCGGAAGTTGGAGACTTTATTACCGTCATATGCACATATCCAGAAATGAGAAATGCTCACCCATGAAGATGCAGATTGAAAAAAAAGTTAAGCTAAAGGAAAAGCAGCAAGGCAGAACATTAAAAACGGGGGTTATACACACATAAATGCACACATACACGTAAGGTCTCAAGTCGATGTCAAGATTGACGACCCTGAATGAGCAAAAGCTATGGACTCAAGGAAAACCTCTTCATCCTGAGGAATGTGTCCTGATTCAGTTACAAAACTACAAGAGCTCAGTTCTTATGGATTCTATTACACGTTATGAGTTTTGACGACTAGGCGACTCTGGCAGTGGCGTGTGCCGTAATATATTATATTACTGACTTGACTCCAAGGGCAAATAAACTGCCGCTTTATAAGAGTGATACACTCTGAAAAGTTTACATTCAGACTTGGAAATGTTTGGTAACAGTAGTAGGTCTTCTTCTAAGAATAGACTGTGTAGTAGTGATAGGATGAATGTGATGAGATGATATGTTTATGTATATACGTACATACATGCCTAAACATACGAGAGCAGAGCAGGTAATGCACTGTTTTCATTAACGATGTACAAACATGCAGAAATGTGTATTTTGACGTGTGGAAGAGTTCGGATCTCTGCAACCTACAGTTGAGAAAGCAATTTCCAAGCTCATCTTACTGTCACTAATGTGGCATTCTCCGAATCTCTAGGCTTGCAAAATGAACAGATAATGCAGGAATCCAACCTCAAATGCATTTTCAACGTATAACTAAATTACGCTCCATTAAATGGCTTCTAAATCTTCTAGCAGATGGGTAACATTTTAAGGTAGATTGCAAATACGCTAAAATTATATACCTATGATATGTACAGATATAAAATGCATCGTGCACAGATGCATGGATCAGGAAAAGCAAAGGGATAATGTATTATTGTGTTCACTCATCAATCTCACTTTATTCATTTTCCATTATACTTCATCACTTTGATTGTTTTTAACGATCAGTCAAAGGATTATAACCTGATCTTTGTATCAATTCGAACAGAAGCTACACAGGTGATGAACGATATATTATGGAGTTTGAAGGTCTGCCTGCTTCCATCCATCCCCCATCTCTGCATTGACCATCTTCTTTTAGGTGTGCATTGGATTCTGAGATTCTGAGGTAGAAACGAGGTATGTAACTAGTGCAAGAGCTCCGTTTTAAATATGCGTGAACAATATATGCATCTTCACCAAACAAGCTAATCGAAATCCCATAAATTATCCCAATTCCATAAAATGACGCTCCTGATTATATTTCAGAAGCAAATATTATGAACTACAGCAGCAATGTCAAGATTATTAAACAAGGCATATCGAATAGGGTTGTTAGTAACGGTTTCATCCCTGCACGTTTTGCCTATTTACTTTTTAAAATAAGGAAAATACTCACGCTCATATAAATACATGTGTATTAATAATATCGTATTTTATATGAGCTTTTCAAGATGACAGAAGAGTGGTGTATGAAAGAATATTCGGATGCCTTATTGTAAAATTACACTAAAACACGATATTTGGCGTATGGGGATGCTGTACTGTAACGCACAAGATTCTGCTGACAAAGCGTAAATAAATGCTGAAACCTGTCATATGCATTTTTTAAAGGCCCAACCCCTATCACAAACCGTTGACAAGTTGACACTGGTAATGATCAGACAACGCCATGTTTCTAACGCTTCAACGCAGCTGTGTCTAACTTGCAACAACGCGCTATGGAAAACAGTTCGTTATGAATGACTATATTTTTGAAGCACATGTAAATAAGTGTAAGCCGATCTATCATGTTTAAAAAAACTCACACACAAGTGAAGTTTTTTATGCCTACCTATAAAGCAATTTTGTCACGCACACAGTTTATGCATATCATAAATTCCATATTGAGTAGGTATCACTAGCCCGCTATTTTTATTACGATTTCGTGCATCTGATATCTGTTGAAGATGTCAAAACAAGAAGTATTACACGGATTAGCTTTATTTAGTCTTATCATATGTACTTTTGGAAAGGTTGTGAAGCGTATTGGTTGTAGAAACCTTTGTTTGACAAAAAATAATTGGAAATATGATGCAAACATACTGTCAGGTACAATAAGAGGAATACATGTACTACACAACCTTGAATTGACGATCAAATTTTCGTCGTGAATATTGAGTTTACAAAAGATTGCGAAGATCACGTTTCTGAATAACTGGAACAATAATTATTATTGTGACTACGAAATTCTTCTCGACAACGTTCCAATTTTATCGACAAATATTAGATTGTGAATAATGAGCAATATAATGACAAACTGACATGAATCTTTTGTTTTGGTTTCAGTTACTCCATATGATGCATACTATTAGTATAATATGTTGAAACGAATAATATGTTTTCCGCTGTGTGTCCTTCAATTTTGAAAATGAACTAGGCAAAATCTTCAAAGGGGAAATAAACCTTGAGAAACATATCAAACTTCTCGTGCCCGATTCCCAAGTTTCCTACAAGGCAGAATATTATTGCTTAACTTCAAAAACATTTCCGGCTTGCACTCGCAAAAGAGTAATTTTCCATTTAGGAAAATAATAAACATCTCTTGTAATATATCTGCTACATACGTCATTCGTCCCTACTTTCCATCCGATACTTAACGGTTTTGATGGCAAAGTAATAGAATATCTTTCTCATTGTCATTGCTAATACAGGTGATTGCTCTACATCCTATATCTCACAGTACTTTAACTTAACACTGGAAGTCGGATGAAAGTATGCATAAAGTCGCAGCTTTAGTGACAGCGATATGCGAAAAGTCGTAGTTTATTCCTTGATCTTCCAAATTTGCATCCATTTTACTCCAGAAGTTGTGCAATTCGTAATCTACATATTCTTGTAGCAAAACAAAACATCTTTATATATTCCATGTTCTTTGTAATCCAAAATCCACACTGTGCAAAAAATGTCAAAGTTCAATACTTTCATTTCCAGCAACTTTCATTAACTACGTTTTTCGCTTTCTCCCCCGTAGTTTCACTAAAATATAATCAACTTTCTCCGACAAATGATAAGTAAGTTTTAATTAGTAATTAGTCCATGCAAACTTTGACATTTCCAGTAACGCTACGCTAAATATACATAAGCGTTAGTAAACACAATTTAAAACTCAATCATCAACATTGATCAACAATTTTGTGAATACATACTTAAAATCCTAAATTGTAAACATGTTACGCAAGAACAACATTAATTTTGTTCCACTACTTTTTTTATAATATTAGACCTTATTTACCTTGAATGAGCCATGGCTCCGTCCCCTGTAATCAGGTAAATTCCACCAACTTCCAGCTTGAGAATTATTATTGGATTTTAATGTAGTCGCAAGGATTTCCACATAAAACATCGTTATTAGCATTATTAACATTGCTCAAGCTTCCTCCGAATCCAGCAACACTGGATCTCATTCCAAGTCTTGAGCCACTACTTTCCATCATTTGGCTTGGCTGGAACGGTGACATTCGGCCTCTAGTAATAACATTACTGCTACCTCCAGTATCGCTTTTGCCAATCCTACCACTGTGCGGATTAAAACTTCTGTCAATGCCACTATGAACCTTGTCATTAAGACGTCCATCACCATTCCCTTGATACAAGTTGGGGTGAGAAGTGTAACCGCTACCGCTGGCATCCAGATTGTAACTACTACCATTCTGATACTCTATTCCAAAGTTTCTGTCCAGATAAACTTGAGTAAGAGGTCTAGATGGTCCTATAGGATCTAAGTAGTCGTTAGCTTTCAAACGCTCATAAATTGAGTCGAGACTTGAAGAAACTGTATTTAACAGAGGAGATCTTGTAACACGATGAGAAGACTGCTGCTGCTGATGAGGAAGGTAAGCATGATTGGAATGAAGATCTGTCACTCTTTGTCGTGGAGTGATGGGTCTTTCCTGAATGCAGTTCACATTTGGATACGCCATATTAATGGGGTTTGCAAGGTGGTGTTGGTTGTAGCTGTTGATGAAAGGTGGAAAATGATTGCCTGTTACATTTTCAGAAGCATTCATGTATGTCATTGTGACAGGTGAAGTACGTAGTTGTTGACGATGATGCGGCTGCTGTTGCTGTAAGGGCAGAGGCAACGGAAGAACTGACAAAGTATTTGGAGACTGATGTTGAAACGAATTCTCTACAGTGATGCAAGTAGTAGAAGGTGAGCAGGACAAAAGTGGAATGTTTTGGTAAGGCGACACCGTCCTCGGAGTTGATGACAGGTTTTGCCTGCAGCTCATGTATCCTAATCCTTGTGATGAGTCAATAACGCCAGCAGTAGGTAAGTCTATAGTACTTCCGGATAAGTGATTGTTATTACTCCCATGAAACTCATGCTGATTGTTATTGTTATTGCTACTGCTGCTGTTACTCAAGCCAAACTGGCCAGCATCAAGTGATCTAGTTCTAGCATACTCTTTCCTCCTATCTGCTCTTCGGTTTGGTCGTGGAGGTCGAGGAGACATGGGAGCGGTAGTTGTACATGAGGAAGAAATGCTATTACAATCATTTTTACTGACTTCAACCACACCAGGATTATTATAATTTCTATAATTTTGGCCGCTAAAGTGGATGTCATCCTCTCCCAGAAAATTTTCACTACGAAGAATGTCATTTAAAGTGGCAAGGAAGTCCCATTCGTCGGCAGCAGCGTTTGCACTGGTATTGCCACCTCTGTAAGAAAGCTGCTCAGATCTATTAAAACAGGTCATTTCATTAGGGTGTTTTGACCTTAATGACTTTACGCCATGCTTGTTTCCATTAAAAGTCGCCTCATTTCCATTTCTATTTGCAGATAATTGAACTCTAGCTTCAGCTTCAAATATGCGCTTTCTTTCTGCAACGGAAATGGTAGCGTTGTTTGTCCCTTCAGTAGAAGAATCTGATTGATTATTGCAGCCATCTCCGTTGACATTATTTTGATTTAGCCCACCAACCGCAGCAAAACTTTGCGAAACCCAGCTGCTCTCGCCCATTTCTCTTTTCTCGCTTTTTGCTCGTGTGAATCTAGGCACGCCTCCAGAATGGGTGGTCGCTAACATATCCCTTGCCATCCCCACCGCCACCACCTTCAAATTTTTCATGATGGTTACCTTCATTGTAACTTTCTAAATCGGAAGAATTATTATCTTTTCTAGAATGATTTACGCCTGTCATCGTAGCAGATTGTCGTGCTTCATTAAGAAAAGGTCTTCTTTGATGATTTGACTGCCGCTGCTCCCTCCCTCCACCTATATCTTGGTCTTGCCTTCTGGAAGACGACGAAACCAGAGAGGAGCGAGGAGCTGGCAGATTTTCATACATTCCAGTAGATTGGCTGCCAAAGTTATAATTCATTTCCATAAGTCCTTTCGTTAATTAGCACTCCACAAAACCCAAGCTGTTATCTTAAAAGAACGTGGTCCATCTCGTGCATATTTATATCCTCATATTTTCATCAGCAGTCATTTCACTGGGGGTAGCCCAAACCAAACTTTGCTTTACTCAACGACAATCCCAGCAAACTTAAGGGAAAACTTTTTGGCAATTTGGTGCCGTGATAAATCACAAAAAGATAATTCGCAAAAGAAACATACATAAAATTAGATGAATCTCTACACAAAATGAACATGCGTCCATTAATTCATCCTTGCCTCAACAGGAAAACAGGAGCACTAAAAATGCATAAGCAAAACAACACTTTGGAAACCTACCGGGAAGGTTGCGCAGTTAAAGTAATTAATAGTTTGGCTTTCACAACAAGAAAGAAACTTCATATAACCATATAATACACATTAAGTATATATGGAAAGCATATGTATGTATAATCTTAATTACTTCGGCAGTGAAAACTTTTTATTGCACATGAAACTTCAATATATTAATAGATATCTCTTGTGTCTTTCTCCTTGGTGGTTTGAAGCATATGGCAAAAATGCAAGGTAAGAAACAGAACCGGAACGAAGAACCAAGCACAATATAAAATTTACCTACCTAGGCTCTCACGTCTCATCCATGCAAACACAATGGTACACATGTACCAAAAAAGTTCAAATCTGTGTATAACAGAATGAAAAGTTGGAGAACTTGTGGTATGCTCTGGTTTTACGGCTACACACCGGTTGTCGGCATGTATTAGCCAATAATCTTAATGAGACTGCAGGCGTCCATTCACACATCTTTAGTCTCTATTCAGTATTTTACGGCATCTGTATACATATTACTTATATACACGTTGTGTATGGAAAAGTCAGTCATTAAAATGTTTTCTCCGTCTGTTTCTTTCGTCTTTCAAATGTAATTTACCAGTTTGACTTTTAAAAGCGTGAATACAGCAAATTTAAAACTTATTTTATTACTTTGAACAAATGATACACAAACACGCATCTGTATTTCATAATAAAAGATTTAATGCTTTTTTACATTCATATGAATATACACTGCTCACAGGGTCTGGAGTCACAATAGCGTAACTTTTTATATACAAGTTTATTTTCCCTCAGATTATTTATGTCTGTGTTGCAATAAAATTTAAATGAGAGCAACTGGCCTCATGTTGTAACAACCAAATAAAAGAGAAATTGCAAAATAAACGAACACCACTTCACACGCGGTATATACCCACAGAAGAAAAAACTTTTTTGTTGAAGGAGAAGTAACGTTGTCCAATATATTATATTCCATCAATTCTCGGAGACGAGACGAAGAAACAAGTGAACACGCCGCCGGTGTAACCAAAAGTTGTAAAATGTAATATAATTTTGAGCAATGATAAATTCTTCATGACTGGGTGAGAGAAGAAAATTGGATTGAACGAGATGATCTAGGCTTGACACACAGTATATGATATATTGTGTATGCTATTAATAAAACAGAAGAAAAATTGGACTTGATATTTCATGTCGACTACAAATATTTGATGATGATGGCTGAAATGACAGCATCATTTCATATTTTCTTGGGATACAAATAAAATTGCATGTAAAGTATGCTTACTCCACTTAACGATATTAAAATAGCTTCACACAGTCTATACATATTATTGAAGGCCAGAATCAGATATCTTAAGAAATACTATGTTTTTGCGCCAACCGTACAGAATTCAAGTCAATGTCCAATTACACGATATGCTTTTCCCATGGTTAAAATCGACAAGGAGAAACATTACAAAACGTAAAAGCGTGAAAGATGAAGGAAAGTTTACGGGGACAAGCGGCAACAGCCACGTAAGATTTTTTAGATCTCTTCTGTACCAAAAGTACACATTTTGTGTTGTCTTCTACCTATGCATACAAGCTAGACAAGTAAGTATAATATGGCATTACTTACACTTTGCGATGGGGTTTTAGAAAAGATCAGCAGTACACAAACAATTCTGGTGACATTATGTGACTAGACCAGTATAAGAGATTCTGGTATAATATATGTGAATATGCCCACCAAAACCAGTCACTGCTGTCGCGCAATTGGGCTGCTCTTTTCTAAAGTTACAATATATTAGATATATATTTAAATGTTGGTAATGTGAAACAGTTGCTCTCTTTGAGCAAATCTTATTCTGTATGCTAAATTCTGAAAATGTTTGTTTTCTCTCAAGCCAGGAAAAGAAGAGCTTTAGAGTGATGATATGCAACTTTTAGATACACATGGCCACGCTGTCGTTCTTGTGAGATAACGTCTTTTGAAATTTGGTGTGTGGTGATGGTGATACTTTACATTTTGTGGGACAAAATTTTTCTACCAAAGATTTAGAATCAAGACAAGTCAAGCTAGTGAATAACCTGTAAAAGTTAAAATGAAGTTGGGTAACGAGAGGAATGTGACTCTTTTGCTTCTAGCTAATATGCTTATGCGTGTTACCTCAGCGGATCCTTATTTACGAGCATGGGATATTATATTACCAGTTCTATCCAACAAGATGGATTTTTTCAGTTACAAGCCCTATATTAAAAAGTACATATAAATATAGTTTTCAATACGGGGGAATCCTTCACCTTCAAACTTACAGTCGTTGTGTGGTTTGAAACTGCTACACTTGTATTTGTATCATATGCATAAATTTATACTCGGAGGGGGAAAAGATTTCGAGCTAATATTTTAGACGTTGATATGCTTGGAAAGTGGCACTGCTGGAAGAAATTTATAAGGTCCATGTTACTATATCGTACTGATACATGCAGATGTATCATATGACGCCTACCGGAATAGACTATAGTACAAGTGACATTGCAATCTGTATCGTTTTGTTGTCTGACGCATTCTCTTGTTCATTGCAGCATATCATAATCATTATAATAAGCAGCAATCTTCATGCTATTGATAATGCCTGTTTATATATTTCTATCTTCCTCTGTCATTTTAAATTTGAGAAAGATCACCGATCAAGTTGATGACAAGGCTTCTTCAAGATTAGATAACAGTTAAAAGCTAGACTTCCTCTTCCTCTTAAAGATAAAAAAGCTTCGTACAGAGAAATAGGAATGGCATTAAGCAATTCGATGTCCCATGTTATCTTTTATGAGTGAAGGGGATGTTTGTCTAAGATGTCTATAGATTATTTGTATCAACGATTTTACACAGCGTATGATTCTCAGGAACCCACAAAATGATCGTCTAATAGATCATTTAGGAATGTACACATAACTATGCAATTCACGACGAACGTATGCCAAATACTATATAACACGGTGCCAAATATGTTTGTTCAATATCCAAGTAGAAAAATGTCAATTTGTATTTGATACATGGAGTAGTAAAATCTCACAAAAAATGTTACAATTCGATGCGTACATTTCTCCCATGTTGGTATTTTTTGTGACATGGATAGAGAATATCTTTCCTGTGATTAGGATCTCGTCATAATTTAACGGCTCGTCAGAAGACCTTACATGTATCAATCATACAAACTGCGAATCAGCTTCAGCTGCACATGCCAAAGTAGAATCATTTCCCGACGAAATATAAAATTTTAAGGCATATTCTGAATACATCTAACTAGCCAAAAAATTTGGATTGGCACTTTCATGAAAAACATTCATGTCAACATGCAAGGATTCAAGCGAGGTGTAAAAAATCAAAGGCATAAAAAACTTCACACATATTTTTTGTGCCCAGTTCGGAGAACTTTTTTGCTTGGAAACTGGCAACAGCCGCGCTTAGTGTTTTGCATTTTACATTTCACTTTCATTTCACAAGCGTCTTCTTCAGCTCTTGTCATGTTCCAGCATTCCATGTGACACCCAGTCACACAGCACACACCAGCAGTGTCGTCGTGTATCAGATGTGGGCAATAAGTGTGTATCCACTCTAGCACGTGCTTGAAGTGATCATGATGCTGCGACTACACCTAAAATTCAGAGTTCGATCTAAAACTTGAAGAGAAAAAAAATCCGAGGAATTCGGAAACTATATGTACTCCATGAAAAGTTACATGGAGGTAGACACGTTTTTTTTGTCACAACAGGGAGCCCTACAAGGAAGAATCATTATTTCTTCAAGTGTGTTCCATTATACACAACTACGCAAATCAAGATGGATGATATGACATTCTAAAATGAAAATGATAATTACATGCCTTACACACATCCTCTATTATGCTCTGATATGACTTTACATAACGTTCATTCAAAAGCGTAAATCCCAACCTGAAATGAAAAGATTTGTTGTAGGAATTCTATCATCGACACTCTTCACAAGAATACTTTCTGCATTTCATATTTTTTCTTTCTCATCACAGACATTTTTCGCATTACAACTACTGAACAAGTGGATATGGAGATTAGATGATGGCAAGCGGGACTATTGCAATTGTTGTTGTTCATTTTATTGAATACGAAGAAAATAAGATGAAGTGAAAGCGATAAGGAATTCAAGAATGTTTTCTTGACAGTAAGAATTTACTAAGAATTGAGTGAGCAGATATGCATCATGATATTTTTTTCAAGGATTTCATCAGCAATGAAGTTTCTTCCCAGATGAAATTATGTTGATGGTACAGAACGCATTTTTAGCATTGAAATCTCTTCCTATTTATGTTCCAGAAAAATAAAGTTGACAGTCGTCGATTGGAAAAGTAAGTGTGTTGTTGTGCTTTTAACATAAAAACATGTAATATTTACTTGCAATGCCTTACATATATCCGTGTCCTATCTTAGATTGCTTACATTGGAAGGAGTAGTGGGTATGGTTGTGTATGCATGGAGTATATACCATCATAGGTGCACAGTAAACAAACACTACCAGAGAACCAGAGAAATGTCTTCATCTTGCAAGCGCAACATAGTATCCATTTTTTCCCGGTATTTCAAACCTTTTCCCTAATGTTTACTTAAATTAGCTGCACATGACACAGAATGTTTTTCTATTATCTACTAAGCTTGCAAGAAGCGTTTTAACATTGGCATTTGTGCATGAAAAATTCATGGAAGAGTCAACAAATCCTGAAAGATGGCTTTTTACAGGCCTTCTTTTAACCTGGAGACAGTCACAGAGAAAGATAAGGTATTATTTAGCATCTTCTGTTTAATATTATATCTATGCGTAGGTAGGCTTCTATAAGTCCTTCTTTTATTAATTGGTAAATGTATATTCGTATGTGTGACAAACAAAATGCCAAAGATAAGGATCAAGATGAGTTTCATTAACTGATAGATGCTTTTCCAGCCATTCTAATTTATGGTTGTAGTCTCGTGGGAGGCTTGAGGCATTTCAGGAGAGAAAAAGGCGAAGCTACACGAAAGAATTTCTTAAGTCTGCTTCTCTCAAGCTTAAAGAATAACATTTACTTAATGTTAACTGTACCCACACATCCATTCATAGAGCGTATGATGGGAATGTATTTAAGGGGGTGTCATGCGACGGAGTAATTCGGATTGTAGACGGCCTTAAGGCCGTCTACAATCCGAATTACTCCTATATGTACATAACATAACGTAGATAGGTACGTAGAATACTACTTCCTATCCTTTCTATTGTTATTCAAAGTCTTTGTTGTTTGATGAGGC
>JAHZNG010001439.1:0-11991 GCA_027744375.1 Orchesellides sinensis | reverse complement strand
TCTCAAAGTTGGAGAACAAACGATGAGGCAAAAGGCAAGGAAGCCAACAACCGCATACATTTCCTTCTTTTTCTTTTTGTTGATTCTGTTTGCATTCTCTCCTGGTATTTTCTTCCTAAGCTGACCAAAATAACAAAAACAGAGAAAGTACAATGTTATTATGATTATGATGCTCTAACAAGAGAAGTAATACTTTTTTCATCCCTCTACCTCGTCATATTTGCTAGTTATTCTCTAAACTAATACTGTTTAGTAACCGTGATAAAATGGGCAAACCCACATGGGAAAAGTAGGTGAAAGCAAAATAGCTTGTTTTGCTGCTTATTGCATCTTTCACTCAATTGTATAAAGAATAAATATGGTTATATAATAAAGGATGTAGGAATTTTAAGACTTTCTTGTATCCTCTTTATTTTCTTTAAGCTTTTCCTTGCCGTTTTCATCTTTTTCATGTCCGCATGTACGTTCACGTATTTACGTAAACATATCTCATTTTGGTAAACGCTTCTTTATTCCTCACAGGTCTTTCTTGGAAACTGGACGAACAACGGACAAGAAGCAGCCGTTTTGCTAAATAAGGCGAACGTTTTCTCTGTTATGCATGCATGCCAGGGCACACATCATTGTCATGAGCAGCAGAAAACAACGCAGACACTACAGCAATAGAATAGCAAACACCAACGTATTCCACATGTTATTAGAATATCTTTAGAACGCCTGAGTATACCTTGGGTTCTTCGAATCCGAAAGGGTAAAATTAAGAAAAATTCTGAGAAACGAAAGCGTCAAAAATAACATTGAAAATTAAATTCTTACATTTTCGGACCGCTCCGTTTGTCTTTGGAAAAAAAACTTCTGCCCAACTAACATTTGCGTTTGAGATATAAACTGTGAAATGGGAAACAACAGTTCAAGTTTTCAAACAACGCAAGAGATTGACATTACTTTCAGTCGTAAAAATTCAAATATTTGTTTGTGCAAGTGAGTAAGCCACAAAAAATGAATTATGTAAAAAATTCGCATTTTTAAATTGAAAACGACAAAACCAGACATTCTTTTTCATTTGAATTCGAAATGAGTACTACGCTTTGCGTATTACAAACTGCATCCCACACTTGTATGTGCGATTGTCTTAGCATATATTCGATATTTTCGTAAGGATATATAGTACGTAAATTATTCTTAGTCTCATTTATTTTCAGAAAACGTCACTAACCTACATAACATGGAAATCAAACACACCCCGCAGACCCACTCCACTTATCTCCGATCATTTTTCTATTTTGCTCCTTGCATTTATAAATTTTTGCAAGCGAGAAAACATCCAGGTCAGTGCACATCACATCCCAGGCATAGCCCTATGGCATGGCATCTTTGAAAGAAAAAATACTTCGATGCCAAACCAGGCAGATTATGTGTTGCCTTGAAACCCGAGTGCTGTGTCCAGTTCAGGGTCCAGCTTACTCACCGTTTTTTTTCTTGATTCCCACAAGCAAGCGAAACTTTCCCTGTCTATAAAATATATCTTATATATATGCATAGTATGAATACACTTTAATGTATGTACGGAAACGCAGTAAGCAATCATGTCTCCGGCTGAATGAGCAGAAAAAAAGTAGAGTATAGCTGGAGAAGGAGAACACAAGACCACAAGAAAATAACATGAGCGAGCAGGCGGTTGTCTTGTCGGTGAGTGAGAGAAAGCGTAGAGTGGACGAATGGCCAAGAAAAAGCAGCATCTTGCAATCATCTTTCGGTGATTCATGGCCCTACGGTTCTAATACTGCACGTAATCATTTTCCAAAGTCTGAGAAGAGAAAACTACTAACAAAATGCTAACATTATAGATAATGGTAGTGGCTGGTTGGGCTAGTTTGTTGATGTGGTTTGAATGCATGTAAAGCCAAAAGCCTTCGTCTGTAAGAATAGTATAGTATTTATATAGATATAGTATTGCTCCTCATATGTATAAATTTACGTAAGATTACTGTTTCGCTGTAGGGATGTAGACCAACACATGTAGGCAGCTGCATAGCAAGAAAGTGGATGCATAAGATAGGAATTTAAAAGGTGAATTGGGATTTCATTCTTTACGCTTAAAAGCCCCCATGAGAAGATTTCCATCGAATAATCAAAGCAACAACGACATTATGAGCTATGCACAATGTGGAAATACTTGTGTTGCCTACAAAAAGGTAAGAACTGCAATGTTTTGATGGTAATGGTGAATAATGACCACAGAGACTAAATATTTGTAATGCCTTGAGCTAAAAATAAGAAATAAGATAGAAGTCAGAACTACAGTACTGTGTAAAGCCACAGAAATGCCTAAGGCATAATGTGTTTGTTCTAATAAGATGCGTTTTATTTAACTGTTTAGTAATACTTTTTCGAAGAATTTAAAAACGACTAGACTAGTCATCGCTTTTTACAGCTATTTAGAGATTGAAATTTCAATAGTACAAAGAAAACAGATAAAGAAAGAAATGGCTGACTAGAGTAACGAAGGAATGATTGAATTCAGCAATTCTCAGTAGAATCATGGTAGGAAAGTATAAGTTTGATCTAACTTCCAATGTACGCAAACCAATCATGAGAGCTACATAAGGCATTATTGTGTAGACACTGATTGAAAATTTGTAAGGAATCGTCAAAAAAGGATAGGAAACCTCATGAATGTTCTAAGACAACTCAAGGAATACATCTTAATTCCAGATTTTCTCTTATTCCGTCGTCTCTTCCGTTTGAGTTGTGCAGCTAAAACTATCATGCCAGTGAAACGGAAGTAATAGTAAAGTAAAAGTACTACAGGATCAAGTAATGTAAATGCTTGAGAAACTAATGAAACAAGAGGAACGACTAGAAAAGGATATGAAGAGTTCAAATCCTTAAAGAATCATCCACGTGCTCCTCTTGCGTTCCTGTCTCCCTACAAAGTTCTACCAACCGATTCCTTTGGTTCTCTGTACTTGACCAACAACCGCAAAACTTATGAAGTGGAGAAGGAAGGTAAAAGTAGCAATCTTTAAAGGAAGAATGAAAATGAAGGAAGTTGTAGGTACAGGTAAAAAAGACATTTCTAGAAGGGGGCTTTCCAAACCCTTCATTTCATTGAATGATGACGATGATGACGATGAGTTTAATGAGAATGGAGAATGGAGCAAGGCTACGAACGACTACTATAAAAAAGCCATAACAAAAGTCCTTGTCTCAACTCACCTTGAGTTTGTCAGAATCAAATCTGGAAATGAGTCCGCAAAAAGCCTTGCTCACGAACACAAAGTTTCTAGTGGTGTTTCAAATTTCAAGAAAAAATAATACAAAAAAGTTTGTGTTCGATTTCTTGTAATTCTGACGTAAGTTTCTTTCGCAAAAGATCTTCACAGCTTAGTTTCATTTGATTGGTTATCAGATTTCTCGTATTAAAAACGAGCAGAGTTTTTATAGGTTAAAGTCTAAGACAACACTTGTGGGAATTCAAATATCTTTAGTTTTATTGACAACCCATATTATGTGTATTCGTACATTGCTAAAATATAATCCATTTCATCAATATTTGTCATCATGGGAAAATACTTTGCACAGCTGAATAAACTTCAGTATTTCTCGCAATCTCCGAGTTACCTGATTTAGAGAAATACAGCAAGTAGACACAGACTCAATTTCCTCAAATGTGACACAATTACACAACAAACAATGTAAGAAATGTTATTACACACGATTCCTTCGCAGTAAACTAAATGGTATAACAAACCACTTGGGTATTCATTTATATCCTCTTCAGCTCCATAATGTAACGAACCGTGTTACTTCTAGCTACTTTCATTTAATACTAGAATTCAGAAGCAGTATCCTAAAGAGTCATACACACCGTGAGATTATGACTGCTGAATTGTTATCTATCCCCTCTGCCTTCTTATTATGTGTAACGCCACCCTCTGGATTCGTTTATCAGGTACTTTTTACAAAGTCATAAGAAACTTCCTGCTTTCTTCAGACGTAAAGCCGGGATTTATCAGGTTAGGTTATCCCGTCATGCTTCCCAACGTTGCATCTTAACTGAAATGCATTTCATATTTATAGCGCGTGTTTAACTCGTTAACTTCCAAAAGGAGACAGGCACACAGCAAAATGTTTTTTTTTCGCTACTACTTATATTATAATATATTCACATGTATTTTAGATGCGCTACTGAAGCCCCAGAAAATTATGTCCAAAGGTTTTAGTAAACCAAATGTTTAACCCGGCTTGAGTAAGTGCTGTTTGCTTTAACCATCATGATTTTTCAAACTTATAAGCTAAACGAAGGGACTCCATGTCCCGAAAAAGTTAATTAGTCCTAAATATATTCCCCTGGTCTCTGCAAACCTTGAAATAATGAATACATTGTTTTTACAGCTATTGTTGTCTATATTTGGAATTATAGCTTTGATCATCGTTATTGTTTTGAGATACACTACCGTTGTAGTTTACGCAGCGATTGCAGTAAGTCTGTCTTTCTTAATATGGCTACCTTTGTCTCATTTTTTCATTACATGAGAAAAAAATTGAAAACTAACCAAAAAATATTACTTTTTTCCTATTGCAGTTGTATCTTAATACTAAAGGTGGATTTACTATAAAAATTTATAAAAATACACGAAAATTGTCATAGACTTGGGGTAAAAGAAAGAAAGATTTTATGTCTTAAAAAGTCTAGTTTCCAGTAAGAGATGTTATTTCAATATATCTCTCCTCGCAGATCGTAACAGTATAGTATATAATGTTACATAGATACATCGTATCCTACTATTGTCTATAGTCTAGTCTCTTTTGTCCCTGTGTCCTTTAGTCCTTATCCTCTTTTCCTCAATGGCTTGTTTGCTTTCTTCACATGTGCAAAAAGTTTTTTTCGATCTCGCTGTGAAACTGGATGTGCAGTAATGTCCATAATGGCTTTTTGCATTGGCTTGCGTCTTAAGTTCTCGCACTTTGCCTCTGTCCAGAACAAAAGTAAAATGACTATACATATATACTTGAATCAGAATGAATGGTCCTCGAATCAGACTTTGACACTAGTGTGTATTCCCTGTAAAACAACAGCTAGCATAAGATAAGCCCTTTAAAAAGGAAAGTTTGAAATGTACGTATTAGTAAATTTGTGGCCACACACAGTGTCCAACAAGATTTGTGGAGTAGCAGAGCTGTGAGTGAAAATAAGTATGAGAAAGTAAAAGAGTGAAAGCCTTTACGTTCACACTGTAATGCTTCCACTTCCTATCTATGCTCGCTGTCCGTTCTCCACTAAATACATAGAAATGTCGATTTGATGAAGTTGGTTAACATTCCTCCTGTTTCCGCGGTCAGTTTTCCTGATATAATCCCCAGAATATTTTCTCCCTCTTTTATCCCAACAGAACAGACATCTACAAAACTTGTGTGTTTATGGGTCGTTGAGAAAAAGGATGGCTAGTTTGTTATGGGAATTGACTGGACTAAACAACATCTCTCCTGTCAAGTAAAACTTCCCATGGATAGATGATCCATTGATCCAAACTTGTACATGAAGTATTACCAGAGAATATATGGTACGTAGGAATGAATGTGTACGGAAGTAAAGGGGTCGTTTTGCGGATTTTTACCCGTTTATCCAATTACTCCTTTCATTAGTGAAGTAAAACCACATTTGTATCATGTCATGCCATTCTTAATTTGTGGTTTTGTTAAAGTCACATTAATCATGTATATAATTACCGGATTTGCAACGACATGAAACAAAAACTCATTTATATTACATCAAAGGCACCAACTTTTTGTGATTGTGAATTGGATTAGTATTAATGTAATGAATGTTTAATTAACCTTTTCAATGACGCAGACAAGGTTGATGTTGCTCCCCTGCTCGACGTGGTACTCTCCGTTGCCAAGAATGAAGGCCTCTGGTA
Organism: Orchesellides sinensis; assembly: GCA_027744375.1. Lineage (NCBI taxonomy): Eukaryota > Metazoa > Arthropoda > Collembola > Entomobryomorpha > Orchesellidae > Orchesellides > Orchesellides sinensis. The sequence continues at coordinate 6,067 of JAHZNG010001439.1, read as the reverse complement.
CGGCGATGAACAAGTTAACAAAGTACGAAATAATCCCTGTTCCAGTGGAAACCTGTAGAACAATAAAAAGATTTTCTAAAGAATTATATTTTGAGTCTATTTTTAGAATTAGAGAGATACCAGTGTGGAGTGTACTAAAATGTGAGGGAATGATGACTGGATGACATGCGTGAGTGAAAGTTAATCCATCAGAAAAATAACCGTTTTCGTGTCAAAACTGAACAAAATTGCACTTTTTCTGAACTGAACAAACTTAGAACTGAGTACACACACGACATAAATCATTATTTTTTGTGAAGGGCAAAGTTGTTACAAATGTCAACTTTGTATTATTGCAAATGACTTACATATGACAAGAGCAGTGGAGCAAATGCGAAAAAATAATGTGGTAAAAAGAACATGGTACGACATAATACACCCAAGTACACCGTTAATAAGTGCCTGTTATGGGTATATAACAATAAAATGACTTCTGGTTGCACCCCGCTCTTCATCTTATCTGTGCACACACAAATAACGGAAATAATTAACGCCTGTTGTGGTTTGCTTGCAGTCGAGCAAACGAGACCGAATAAGAATTGAGCATACAATTCAAAGTACACGTGTTGTTTTATAAACTAAAATCCCATTTATACAAGTTACGAGTGTACTACACTTGAACATGAAGAATTTAATGAACTCCCTTTCTCTCGGCTGCATAAATTTCAAAAAGTAAACGATTGCCAGCCCACATAATGGCACTTTTGCTAGCCGTATACAACCCTAGAGCGGAAAATTTTATCAATAAAAATGAACTACAATCTTGTACTTGTGTATCGTAAAGCATGTACATATGTAGAGCAATATAGGAAACCATTATGATGGTTATAATGGTGAGTGTCGGCATCTGTAACAACAAACTATACGCAGTAAAATAGTATTTAGCTTATTTGCTTTCTATATCAAAAAAATGAAAATGAAATCAATATAATGTTCGTATAACGGAACAATGGAATGCCAAGTGGATTCACACACCATAATCCATTTGCGATTTGCAAAAAATGGCTTTATATAAAACAGGGTAACTATACTGAACGATTTGATACACACAAAACAACGTTACCGATTACCGATACAAGTTTGATGAGAACGCGAAATCCTCTACTTTATTATAAATACTATACATTTGCTAAGCTATTAGAGGTACATACGCTACGCCTGCCACATTAGTGCAATAAGTCAACTGTGCAATTGCTCACGGTTCGTTAGCCCGTCTCATAGATTTCTTCGTAAATTTTGGCGAAACAGCTCCCTAAAAGCAATCAGAGTAGGGAAAAAATCTTAGCAAGAAATTGTGCTTATGTAGTTATACCTACCTACCCCAAACTTAACTTTACTTACTTATATTACCATAAATCGACCGTGGTGGAAGAAAAAGTTGATATTTCTCTTAACGAAGAGGAAAAAGTAAGTTAAGTAAGTAAAGAAGAAATGAAATAAATGCATGCACATAATATGTATGTGTCATGTCATGACGAGAAGAAAGCTAAGCCAACGGACAGGAAAGTGCAGCTGAAGCTGAAGGAGTGCGAGAGAAAATTTCTTTTTGGGTGAAGAATAAAACATTAACACATAGAAAAATTGGAGAAAGTAAGTAAGTAGTTCAGTAGAAAAAGGAAGCAATTTTTCCTTCTGGCCTACTGCTTCTCCTTTTTTCTCTGCGTAAGTAAAAACAAATACATATGCAGCATATAGCGTTAGAAGAAAGTTTGAAGTGGTTATGTGTTGGCATCATTGCGTTACTGTTAGTACGAGCTGGTACACCATTTCCTGCTTTCGCTTCACCGACGTGACAGCACGAATCTAGTCAGTGAGCCAGGACTGTTGTGGCTGGGTGGGTTGTTGAGAGCGTACTGGTGCGTGTTTGCTGAGAACAGCCCTTAAATATCTAGGCTTACTTTATACTTATGTATTATTATTGTAAACTTAAATATTGTTATAAGTAAATGAAAAGTCTGTCAACGTCAGCCAAAGTGGAGCATTGATTTGCATATAGAATTTTAATGCAATCAGCTTAATTTGAATGAAAAACAATTTATTTAATTACTATGCTTGTTTTCTGTGCATATTTTATACAAAAGTCCATTTTAATTTTCTTTTGTATGAATACAACTACCTATATATGAATGGTACCAGACTGGATTTTGTTTAGTGCTTTTACATTTTCCCTGTATGTTGTTTTCACTCTTTCCCTTTTGCAATTTTCTTCAATTGCAACATTCCATTCCAGAAGTGAAACCGTGAGCTCTTTTGCAAATTCTCTTTTTATCTCTTGCGTAGTGATATTTTATGATGAAGGGAGTGTAGCAGGTCCGGGCGTACACGAACTGACTGCATATTTATGAAACAAAATTTTTTTCGGAATCAGACCAGAAATCGGAGATATAGCGTTCAGGGCGATTTATGATTACCAACGTTGCATCATACACATTTTATGCTAGAAACTTCTTATGGATAAACTATATAATCCAGTACCATTTCGAAATGGAGTCGCAATTCTAAAACAGTANAACAAAATTTTTTTCGGAATCAGACCAGAAATCGGAGATATAGCATTCAGGGCGATTTATGATTACCAACGTTGCATCATACACATTTTATGCTAGAAACTTCTTATGGATAAACTATATAATCCAGTACCATTTCGAAATGGAGTCGCAATTCTAAAACAGTACACACACGCAAAATGCGCAACGTGACGACACACTACACCCATAAAGATGCTACTTGGACCAAAAAGAATATATTCACGTATGTACGCACATCGTAACACAGTATACCTATATACATATAAAAAACTGAAGTAACATCTTGAAGATTTCAGAGAGTTGATTCAAAGAGGAAAAACAAAAGGTATGTATACATATGTTAAATATAATCCTATTGAAAAAAAGAAACTTTTTTTATGTTGTGAAATATATTACCTTGAAAGATTTCCTTTTGAGAAAAAAAGGAGTAAACAGAAGGTAGTGCAGGGGAAGAGAAAGGGTACAAATTTATCATGCACTTTATTTACTTCACTTCTGTGCAGAATTCAGTACAAATGCACTGCTCCAGCTTCTCCAATTCATAACTGTATTCGCTTTACCTGCCTACTTGTTTTTTACCTCCTTCTGTATTACTTTCTCCCTCGGTATCCTTTTCAATGCGATAAGCCAAGGTAAGCCATGTGAATAGGTATGTGTCTAAGTGTTTATGTGTTCTAGTGATGATAGTATAACTTGGTCGGATTTTTTCTCGGAATGAACAAGTAGAGGAGAGAAGTGGTTCAGTTACAAAAAAGGTAAGAATGGATGAAGGAAAAGTTTTTTTTTCTTCGAAACAAATAGCTTTCTTTCACAGAGAGAACAAGCCAAGGGACTGCTGTAGTAGTAACTTCTATCCACCTTTGCCGTTTTTTAGTTTGATTATTATGTGTATTTGGTATACATATTATAAGCTTCGGCACATATAATCCAACTTACAGGAAACATCATCTTAAGGAGTTTCTCTTTATGTACATTATTACACAACATTTCGGGTTGCTTTTTAAGTGTCAGCCGCGATGGGCTCTCCCTCTCGTCACTCACTCAGTCTATGCCGACCCGTCGTCCGTCCAGTGCTTTCAAATGAGCCGAATTTACGCTGTCAAGACTCACGAGAGCATGTATGAGTGAAAAAAGGGAACGTGTCAGGAAAGGCATGAATGAGCGTGTAAAAGTATATATGCTAAAAAATGGAGGAAAAGCTTTTTGCTCCCCCTTTTTCTGGAAATGTAGAACAAAAGTTGAGTTTTTTGGTAGTATTAGTGGCCTAGATAGTATATATATGTGTGCAATTTCATGTATAATTCAGAGAGGCCTAGTACTTCCACACATGTCTGTAGGTATGTAGACCACACACTCAAACACTGTTCTTCTCAGAACCATTAAAAACAAGAACCATATTATGCACATTCCAAAAATGTACATTATTGACCCTTCTCTTTCTGTACTTCTTTCAGACGCTAAAACGCAAACCAAACCAGAAGAAAAGAACATAAAAAAGTTTGCCCGCAATATATCAATATAAAATATGTTGGGCTTCATGCTTCTTGATGCAAAGAATAAGGTGGAACTTTGAAAAGGGAAAAAACAAGTTGGTATGTAATGATTTTTTTGCGCTGGGCGATTGGCTGCAATGAATGCTCTAGGTTTTTTGGCCAAGTAAACAAATCACATATAACTTAAGGTATGTAGATTATAAGCAGGTCAAATAAATTTGATGTAAATTCACGTTATTGCCATATCTTGGTTGACACTTTTATGAGTAGGATGGGACAGGTGTTCAAGTCGAATCAATTTACATTTTTTAGATTATCCTATTTAGCCCAAATACGCACAAATCGAAAACTTACTGTGGATATTACGATTTTCCAGAATTCTGTTTGTGAAAGTGCATTTTTCTCAGAGCTGAAATCTTATGATTAAAGATATCCATGAGTTGAGACTAAAAGCAGTATGAGATCGAGGACAACTCCGTAAAAGTGCAAACGAATGAAGACTTTATGGAACCCATATTACGCTTACCATGTATGGTGTCAGTGCAAATTCGATGTATATAATGCAATCAGAAAGAGGACAAAAGAAAGAAAACCTAGCAGAGTGCAGTAGGGAGTGTATTCTCAATCTCAATACGTGCAGGGATTAAAAACCAGGGAACACAGTTGAGATTTTCCAAAAAAAAATCTCTATAAAACAATGTCGCATCATTTTACAAGCCTATTTTAGCCTATGGAATCACGAGCAAGCAAATTTTGCATGCAGCTTAAAACACTGCCTTGATCGCTGGATTAACTGTGTGCAAAACACGTAGTTTACATAATGTTTATGCATGCATATTTGAATTTATACTTTTAGTATTAACGTGGTTGTTGTTTTTTGAGTTTTGAAGCTAAAATTTTAAAAGAGTTTATTCTCCTTTTGGCAAAAAAACATAGATAAGATTTTCTCCGGAAGTTATCCAACTAGAGCAGAACTTGAATCTCATTAACCACACTCAGTTTTTTGCTTCTTTTATTGTTTAATGAATACACAAATAATACTACCACACCAAGCAAAAACATCTGCATCAAGTTCAGTTTCTCAGACAAGAAATATTCTGCTTCTGCTTGGGAGTTTAAACAATTCATGATGAGTTGAACCAAAAAAATATGTGCATGCCTATTTGCATAAAAAAGCAAAATCTGAATTTTACCCTTTACTCCATTTTCCGTATCGTCACCATCCACCAATACTACTGCACTAGCTCTCTTTCCATATAGTACGCACAGCATATAAACCGGAAATCCAAGCATTCTCAATAGTCTTTGAACTATTGAGGCTCACAGCCCTTTTGGTATCATATATAAATTAGAAGGATTTTGTGTAATTTTCCAAAAGGATGATTCTCACCCGAGTCTCCTACATGTGTAATACATTACGTGACATAATATTCACATGAGTGAAAAAGACAATGTACTCTCTTGCTCTCTCTCCATTCAAACTTATATAATATGCGTAATGTGCAATAATAACACAAGTTATTAGACTTTTCCTGTTCACAAGACAAATCCTACATAATAACAAAGGGGAATTGCATTTTGGTATTTTGAGTTCCTCGTCCTCCGTGGACAAGTGTGTTTTTGCATTGCTCAAGCAAAGAACAAGCCACGCACATACACATGTGGTTCCGTACTTCCTTGGAATCCAAGCCAAAAGAAGATTCAAAAGATAAAGAGGAAATCTTCTCAGCTTACTTTACTTTTTCAACCTTCTCGTATTCTGCCCATGTACTCATAAAGAACGTGTCATACAGAATAGGCTACAAGAAAGGATATGGAAGGTACAGACTTTTGCAGTATTTAAGGCAAAAGAAGAAAAACCAAATTTTTCTTGGTTTGTTCACGTCAGTTCTCAGAACCATTTAAAAAGTCCCACATAGGATATAGGAGAATCGTCGAGAGAAGAGCAATGATTATTGAAACTATTGGTGCTATATTGTTATGGCATGGTACTTTCTCCTCGTATTG
>JAHZNG010001438.1:0-12424 GCA_027744375.1 Orchesellides sinensis | reverse complement strand
ACAAACAAGACAAAAAATCAGTAAAAAATGAGCACACTCTTGGCTCCTTCCGCCTTCAACAGCTGATGGGAATGACCATTTAATACCCAGCAATCAAAACAAAACAATACTATTCACCCGACCTAATCACCTAACCTAATTCTTCCCCGTCTTCAATCACAATTAGAAATATCCATCAACTTCTAGCAATACTTATATAAAATTTGGATTGGATTCAAAAACAAAAATTAACTAATTAACTAAGATATAATATTAATCAATATGGGCATTTGACACCAAAAACTAGTGACGAGTAACGATCAAAATATGACGAGATGTTTAAGATTTTGGGTAAATAAACTATTGCATAAACAAGATCCACTGACTGACTGAGTGACTGACTGTGTGAAACTGATGACTGAACATGACAAAAGTGCAAATTCATAATATGTGTTTTTACCTTTAGCCTTATACTACTACTGTTCTTATCTATGTGTTTGTGTATACTGTATACCAGATCCACCTGAATTGAATATTATGTGGAGTAGTGGAGTCATTAGTAAGTGTGTACTGTTGTGTAGTGTATTTTGGTAGAATACCAAATCAGCAGGCAGATGAGTAGAGTGTATTTGCACTACACCTGCACAACAGCTGATATGGAACAGAGGTATGTACAGAAGCCCGCGAAAATGGGGTAAGGTTTGAATTTTGTTGATAAGAGCAGAATTAGAAGCAGAATGCATATTTAGGAATGGAATGAAGTTTAGCTGAATGTCTGATCTGATTAGTGATTAGTTTGTTGATTGTTGACTGTAATTTAATTTGAATTAATTAATCATATTGTGATTGATTTGATAAAAAGTTAGTTAAGGTTAGAAAGTAAAGAAGCGGAAGTGACCGAGTGGTATGTAATGAGTTCAGCTGGTTACAGAAACTTTCTGAGACTCTTGGAGAAATGGCCGGCAGATGCTACAAAGAAGGGCAGGTAAAGTAATTAAAAGTTAATACTTTATTTTATATGATTATTTTCAATTGTGATTGTGTTTAATTTTATGTTTGATTTTGTTTTTAGGGATTTGGGAGAGTACATTAGAAGCGGTGTTGTTGTAGCCTTTCGTGGAGGATCGGATGAGCCAAGGAATTCTGAGCGTTGTGAAGATATTTACTTGAGATTGAATAATATTTCGAGTAATCGTTACAAAGAGGCGTTTTATGCGACGGAAGGGTCATCTGCGTCAGGTAAGAAGAGTAATTTATGTGACTGACACGACAAATGAGCAGATGAAAGTTTGAAATGAAAACTGATGCTTCTTCCTATCACAGGGCTTTCACAAGCGGAGTGTCAGCAAATAATTTCCAATGAGTTTCTTAAGCTGATGGAAGAAGAAGAAAAGGGAGTGAAGGAGAAATTATTTGGAATTTTCAAGAAATAACAGTATTTAGTTTCAGTTATCATAAGCTGTTTTTCTATATCGAATTTTGTTTAGAGTTTATAAAAAAGTATACATAGTCACTAGTTAGTAAGGTGAGGGTTAGAAGTAAGATGGCTTCCTTAAGATGTCTGTTGAAATGTGGCTTTCACAAGCGGAGTGTCAGCAAATAATTTCCAATGAGTTTCTTAAGCTGATGGAAGAAGAAGAAAAGGGAGTGAAGGAGAAATTATTTGGAATTTTCAAGAAATAACAATATTTAGTTTCAGTTATCATTAACAGTTTTTCTATATCGAATTTTGTTCAGAGTTTATAAAAAAGTATACATAGTCACTAGTTAGTAAGGTGGGGGTTAGAAGTAAGATGGCTTCCTTAAGATGTCTGTTGAAATGTGGAGTAGCCAGGAGTGGTGATTTTATGAGTGTATTTTGTAAGCGGGGGTACGTAGCAAAAACCCTTGTGCCAGTTAGAAGTGTTTTCAATGAGTACAGATACTTGTGTAAATGATATTGAACAACCTTCAGAGATTTCTCATATTCCTGTCATGTTAAATGAAGTGTTGACTCATTTAGACGTAAAGCCAGGTACGCCTAATAAAGTATGATTTGCTTAAATGTTAATTAATTTGTGTTTTTGTAAAGATAAGGATGATAAGCTATGCTGCGTTTGATTATTTTCTTCTTAGGTCAAGTTCTGATTGATATGACGTGTGGTGGTGGTGGTCATACAAGGAAGATTCTAGAGACTGTGCCAAACGTGAAGATTTATGGTTTAGATAGAGATCCTGTTGCTTATGAACGAGGGGCAAGACTTCAGTTTGATTATCCAGACCAGTTCGTCCCTCTCCTTGGACGGTTTAGTGAATTACCTAGTCTTATCAAGTCACATGAGATACCGAATGGTATGTTTACTCAGTTTTTTATGTAACTGTATTCCCTCAAATGAATAAACTGTGTTCTATATCCGGTGGTTTTCCTTGTGTGTAGTTGATGCAGTTTTGTTTGACTTGGGATGTTCTTCCATGCAATTTGAGGACCCCCTTAGAGGTTTCGGTCTTAGCAGGGATGGACCTTTAGATATGAGGATGGATGGGAGTCGTTTTCCTGACCAACCAAGTGCTGCAGACATTATAGAACACATTGAAGAAGAACATCTCGCAAAAATATTGAAGGTTCGTCCGGGATTGAGTTATTGAGATTTAACCATGATATGATTTACTTAATGCACTGTTCAGCTAAATGATTGACGCATGATAAATTGTACAGTAAGTAAATTATATTCCTCTGTTGAGTTTAGGTGTACGGCACGCTTATGTAATTATATCTTGTCTCAAGGTTCTTTTTAAATGTTGAATATAAACGAATAACATTTATATATTTTTTTCATATCGGTTTGTTTTTGTAGGACAGAGTTGTGAAGCGACATTTGGTAGGCATTGACATGGATGAGCCAATTAGCAAAACTCTGAGCCAAAAATACAGAAATGCAGCATCTTGGCACACTCCATTAGACGTAGATAGTATATTTGACAAAAAATGGAATATTGTAACAAAACACGTAGTAGCTCCAAGTTTTGATGATATGATAAAAAATCCGCGATGTAGATCAGCAAAATTGAGATGTGCGACAAAAAATCAAAACGATTTAGATTCAAAATAACAACATAGTTTTCAAATATAGAAGAAAGTCGTCAGTAAAATAAAAGTAATGTGTAACACAACTTTTAAAATGGAATATTGTGTGTGGAATGCGTACGTAATTTCAGTAATACTCTTAATTTGTCTTTAGTTTAAAAAATAAGTGATGTAGTTTGTCCTTCCATGTTCTGTAAGTGACAGCAGTGTGGGTGAAAAAGTAGAGAAACAGTAAGACATAACTGTCTTGACCTAAAACCACAATTAGACATTATCATAACTTTTCTAGTGTAACTCAGGATTGGCATCATTAAATCCTTAACTCACGTTTTTGCCAAAGCACGATCGTAAAAGACACTGCAGATTCCATGCTTCCACAAAATATTGAGCTGTTGAGAATAGACATCGCTGCAAGAGGTACAGTTACAATTGGTTCCACAAAGAAATCCCAAACTATGGGGTTAACAGGCTACATGTTTTTGAAATACCAAAATAGTGCGTTCAGATTACAAGTCAACATTATAAATTTACTATGTCAGTCAAGTGATGCTATAAAATATATTACCGTTCTTTTGTCCACCTCTCTTTTGATAACGCTACCTATTCTTTCAATTGTAATACCGAGGAAGTTTAATGCAGTCCAAATAAATACGTCCAATGCTAGACTATGCCATATGTAAACGTACAAGAACGACATAAAAGACGCAATGAGCTTAAGAACATCATTAGGGATGTTTTCTGCCCCGTCCAGACTTTTCAAGTAATTTAGTGAAGGCAAATAAATGTAACTGAAATAAAAAATTATATGGATAGTTTTTTTCTTTATATAAAAAGAAACCAGGAACATCTCAATTAAAGATAATAGTATTTCAAAATCTAATCACCCACTTGATTAAAAATCTATACAATCCTCTATCGAAATCTCTCCATAATACTGAATACCGATGCAAATATGATGGACATCTTGGCAATGGAGGCATTTCCATTCCATCGAATTCTGCAATGCATGTAGGAATTCCATAAAGTACTTTGTACTTCATAGAAAAGAATTGACCTGCATAGAAATAGAAATTTAAAACTTATAAAGCCCGTTTTACACATTACAAGTAAGAAAGTCTTAACTTGGAGAATTTAATTGTGAAAACAAATACCCAGCCAGTAGATTGTTCCACACAGAGCCCAAAGGCTGATACGCTTATGAATATTTGTGCTCAACGACAGCGCACGAAAATACAATGTATGTAATACTAATTCGATGAGCAAGGCAATTACAATAACTCTAATCAACTTCTTCGCCAAACTTGCCAAGTCCAAAGTCAAATCTCGTTGCTTCAGAGTGACTAAGTCATTATTAATGACCTGTAATTTGTAACAATTTAATTATAGTTACGGTAAGATATGTTTTCAATTACCTGTAACATGGTCATGGTACTATCATACTACATATATTCCATACATTTTTCTCAAAGCTTTCGTATGTCACCAAAGGCCCAGAAATTGATAAAGGAAGATAAAAGCAGTATCGGATTCCATTTTCTAAATAAATTGATTCCACTCTGTTGTTTCCTGATCTATCCCATACATCGTAACAAAAACTTATACACCGAGCATAGTTCCAGGCAGCGGTGATGACAAAGAAATACTCAGATAGGCTATTGTCCGGAATAAACACCTAATCCAGGAAAGATTGTTTCAATCGTTTAGAGTATACTTTATCAATACCAAGATTCGCACTTTGAATATGCTTGCATAGGTAGTTTTCTTACGTCAACAATGGGAGCGTTTAAGTTGTAAATAAAAAATACTGTAGATGCCCATATTAAAAATTTACTACGGGTTTGCGCTAACATCCAATAGATTACAGGCTGCGAAAAGAGAAATATAGTTGGAAGGAATCCTACGAGCTCCCAAAGCATGACAAATGTCAATCCTGGTGAAATATATTTCCATTTCTGATCAAAATCAAAAACATTATGATTAACAACTTTTTTCCGGAAATAGACATATTATAAAACGATGTAGTCTAAACATCAACGAATATTTATTTATGTTCTTACATGAGTGAAAGTAGGTTGGACAACCCTTGAAAAGAAAATGTACAAACCATACCAAAACCAGAGCCTAGTAGTGTAAATATGGGTAAACATTTGCCATTCATAATCAGTAGAATCTTTTCCCCTGTTCAAAATACCACTAAAGAGGCTAGGATTCATTACAGGGTCCCCCTGCCATTCTAAATGCTCTAACAAAAAACAAACCATTCAGTCAAGTTAAATTAATATGTGTTTCGAGTAAAAGTTAATAAGTACGTGATTTAAGTTTGTACGCAAATACTAAATCTGAAATCCGAATACCTTCACAAGCTAAAAATACATGGTAAGTGGCAAACAATACAGATCCAGTCCACGCAACAATGGAAATCAATCTGACGCCAAATAAAATACCAAATATTTCTATTTCTTTCGGATCAAAAATTCCTTCCAATACGCTTCCAGTAGACTTTAGACGTTGACGTGGAGAGCATCCTTTACTTTTCTCAGGTACCTCGCTATTAGCATTTTGCATATCACTGGATTTATATCCATTTTTGAGATCGTTCATTTTCCTTTTACTAAAATTGGAATCACCAGAATCCATTCTATGCTCTCCATTATTGCTTCGCTGCCGTAAATTTTCTGGCATAGTTGCAGTCGTATGATGTACCATGTATGTATACAACAGTCTTAACTATTCGTTGGAGTAAACTAAATCCCCAAGAGTCGTATCCTTAATAAGGCCACACGTTCTTCATGAGTTGAATTTTATATATAGCTAATATTTCCATTTCCTTCGAAAGAGCTTCAATCCAATCCAGCTCCATCCACCTCCAGGTCTAACCCTAAAACCAATAAAAGCATAATATATATTTTACAACATTCTTCCGAAGGTCTCCAACAAAATATCTTCTGCATTAGGTATACTTACTTCAAACGCCCAAAAACTCGTCGCGCGGCGGCGTCAGCAGCAATTCCCTCAGTGTTCTAGTAATACTGCGTTTTCCTGCTGGATTAATATATGTTTAAAAACATGTTTCACTTCAAGATTTTGCATACTGTCCCTATAAACATAGCAAACTATTATACTTTAAACCAATGTGAATGAAAAGACCAAAATTTAAACTGAGACCTCTCAAATAAAAACAAATTAGCGTCACGCAATCCTAAACCTCTCACGCGTACCTCTTCCCTACCCACTTACCCAATTTAAACGGTCGTGTAACTTCTCAAGGATGTTTATCTGGCACTCCTCCTGCTGTAAACTTCGCATTAATAATTAATCAAATTTGATGTACTCCAACCCTTGAAACTAAAGTTGAAATATAAAATCCTATTTAAAAAACACTTGTACGTATTAACTATATGCTCCAATTATCACGCTTTACTGCTTGGTAAATACCTCTGCACAATCTAAATCTCTACTTACAACGTAATCTCCTATCCTAAATATGAAATACTCACTAAATACTGAATACTACATTTCATTGAAGATGGCCCTTCTAAAAATCTCATTGCAAACCTTGTTATCTAAACTAAATTACCTACTATATCACATACCGTAACTTAACCCTTTCTGTTGTTGTGTACTGTCAAATATTGAATAGGTATCTGTTGTGTATGCAACAATTGCAACGGACAAACAACAAGCTAATCTATTGTGTATTTTGGTAGTAGCTGCTTGTGTATCTGCTACTGTCAGATCCCCGGGTATGTGGGTGAGCCACCAAGTGTATTTGTGTGTTTGTGTATCTAGTATTATATTTACCTTGCTGAAAACACATGTTCCCTGTCATTCATCAGGTGCATTTAAAACACATGCGTGATGTTTTGAGGAGCACCAAAAAACAGATGTGAAGTGATCAGGTAAGCCAAGCTAATTAAAATTAAAAAATCTGATAGTTTACCATGAATGATAGAAAAATTGTTCTAAAGGGATTTTTAGTGGGATATTTAGATGTCTGGTTTGAAAATTTAGTTTATTCAAGAGAAGTATTGAAGGTTGGACAGGGATAATGATGATTAAGTTGAAGGGTTTTGTTGGTTGTGGAGAGTCTGGCTGGTTTCCAACATTAGTATATATTTCTGGGAATGTTTTATATGATAAATAAGTTTGGCTTAATTTTTGTTTGCTTTTTTAGGACTTTGCCAAACTTACTGATTTCATCCTAATAGAATTTTGGCGACAAGGTGTCAACTGTGTGAATTTGGCAATGGCGTCTTCTGTGGAAAAATGTTCGGTGGTATTGTTGGATATTGAAGGAACTACAACATCGATCAGTTTTGTAAAGGTAAAAGATTTAAAACCATGGTACGCCTTGAGATTAGAATGAAAATAGTATAGTTATTGTCGTTGGCATTTTTGTAAGAAAAGGGTATAAAATGTTTTTCGTATATCTTTTAGGATACGCTGTTTCCGTTCGCACGTAAAGAGATGGAAGCATTCTTGAGTGATAACTGGGATGACGCTGGTGTTCAGTCTATTGTAGAGATTATCAAAAAGCAGGTGAAGTATTTAGATAATACTACGGGTTTGCAAACTTCAATAGTTGAATTTTTTAAATTTTTCATGGTTATACATAGTCAGAGGATGACGCTAAAGATGGGCTGCTTGAGAATAGCATTCCGGCTGGACTTGATCAGGAAACTGTTCTGCCAGAGCTTCTGAAGAATCTCTACTGGCAGATGGACAAAGACAGGAAAACAACAGGATTGAAAGCATTACAAGGAAAGATTTGGATAAAAGGCTATGAGAACGGAACCTTAAAGGGACAGTATGTAACGTATCTGCTATTTCGTTGCCTTACGAAATCTAAAGATTCGTTACTAATCATTGAATGACATGTCTTTTTAGTGTGTATGATGATGTCCCTAAAGCATTCGAACGTTGGACAAATTCGAAAAAGAAACTCTACATTTACTCCAGTGGTAGCGTTGAAGCGCAGGTGCTTTTGTTCAAGAACTCTGTGGCTGGTGATCTGACTGAAGTATGGATTAATCAAATCAAATATATAGAATGCGACTATCATTTACATGTATTAATATGGTGATGCGTTATGTGTATGTGTGTCTATTGGCATTTTTATTGTCTTTTCTAATCTGCAGTTTCTTTCTGGCCATTTCGACACGACATCAGGACCAAAGGTGGAGGCAAATAGCTATAAAACCATATCAGAAAAAATTGGTGTGGCTCCCAACGACATCTTATTTTTTACTGATATCCCAAAAGGTAAATCATGAACATCGGAAGCCAATAGTATTTCAGATCGTTTACAGACCAGCGCAGCGTGTCACATTGCATTGCGTAACATTATCCATAGAGAATTTGCATAATACAAATCTTTATGTTTGTCTATGTAGAAGCATATGCAGCGAAAGAAGCCGGACTTGACGTTATTGTTTGCATACGACCAGGAAATGCTCAATTGACGGAACAAGAAACCAAAGACTTCCCAAATGTTATTAGCTTCGATACTCTGTGATATTATCTTTTAAAGCCAAAGCAGCTAAAAGTGAATTTTTAGCTACCACCAACCAGCTATAAAAAATCTTGTTAAGTTACCAATATACCACCAACAAATGTTTTCCATTCTAATAAAGCTTTCAAATATAAATGGAAGAGCAATTTTCGGTTAAACAGGAATTTGCGTTATAAGTAACGCGTAACACATAAGGCTTAGATCGTAAGTGTTTGCTTACTAAATACATGTTTTACGCACTTCGATAGTACTTGAAGGGAACTGTGAAGCAGCCCACTTATCTCTGCAATATTCATCGTCATCAATCTCATCACATTCCACTGTTTTATAGCTCATAAATAATATCTAGGATTTTTTTATTGCATCATTGGAAACAAATACAAATTTCTACCTACTTGATAGAAGTAATAGAAAGCGAATTATTGTGTTGTATAAAAAATATACCTATCCCTATATCCATATCGTATCTGCATGTTGTATATACTATGCATGATACACAGCGGTTTTGAAATACAGATACTAACTTATATGTCTACACGCCTCATGCAATAAAGAGGTCTGAAAATCACGACAAAAAGATCTGTATACCTACCAAGTTAATACGTAAGACCATACTGCACGTGTGCGTTGTTGTTAAACTTTAAAAAGCAATAAATATAAATGAGTAATGACCAGCACATGATGATATGATTTGATTCCTAATATTTTAATACTACATTTACATATACCTACTTCAATGTGTAAAGCATGATATGCTGCGAATTCCTATTTTAAGATGCTACAAAGTTTTTTGTGTTGACAAAGATATCATCATCACCTCTCTTGCTACACTTCCTGCAAGAATGATGCGGTTATGATATTAAGGCGTGCAAAAATGGAACGCATGTCTATAATGGGGAGACAACTAACAGACTACTGTCTAAAGCATGGTAATTTGTAAATATATCTGATACACTCCTGTGAAAGACGTAATAACAATAATCATAATAATAACCATGATAAATATAGCAAAACCTCATTCCTCAGGAACGGAGGTGGTCGGGTCATTAAGACATGTATGTAATCAATATTTTGTTTGCTCACAGTCATGTTACAGATCATTGGGCACGTCCATGCGTACAACTACATCATCAGGCATTGCATTACACAAGATTAAATGGGTAGGTTTTTAGTGAATTGAATTGCTACATAATTGCCCTTTGGTAGGTTCATTAGATAAATTCAATATTGTACATAGCTTGTAACGTTTATGGTTGTTCAAATAAAAAAGGCGTGGTCCCTTCTATTTATTATGATATGATGTACAATTGTAACATGTCCATTAAACAGATAACTAATAGCTATCTGTTGTCCATTATATGAATGAGCAAATATACCTAAATGCCGGTAGCGACTATGCAGAATAACTAAACCAAACCACATTCAACATTACGTATAGCCATTACATTGACTTCAGAAGTGTTTTGTGCAAATTGTGTTCGGGTCACACTTGTATCTTGTATGCGTACCTATATAATTCATTTTACCGGCAGCAAATATTTCACAGAGCATAATCTTCATAATATGGAAGCATTTCTCAACTGCATATTTATTTTATTCGTTATACTATCTTGATCGTCATCTTGTTACTTACAACTTTGATTACATTATACTGAAAAATATACTCATTTTGAAAGATTTTAGCTTGACAAGACATGAGTAATTGCTTAATTTTTTATGTAGGCATGTATCCTCCACCTAAATTATGACTGCCTAGAAATAAGATCTCTAACAAATTACAAATCATGACAACGAGGGGTCGGTCATCTAAAAGTAACTTTTTAAATTGCCCAAAGAAGTAAATCTCTTCTCCCAGCTCTTTCTGTTTCTGCTACTCCAATTTGTGGTTGAATACATTCTTTAAAACTACTTTTACTTTCTACTCGTTTGTATAAAAGGGTGATGCTTACAGTCTCGCAGCATAGCGGCAGAGCTTGAGCAGTGGAAATAGAATGCAAAATAACAATGCCTCTTCCTTCATAATATTGGGCCTTCTCGTTGATCAATGCGATCAGCTTACGCAGACACAAACCCGCTTTTGATTTAATTAAGATAATTCTAAATCTACACCGCAAAGGAAAGTATATTTTCTTCATATACGGATATGTATGTATTTTGTTTGAATCTTTTGTGTTATTTAGCTAATGGCATCATGGCATCTATTAGAAAATTGTTGTTTTTTTTCGAATTACATTTCTATTTTCTTTCTTGTTAAATGATATGCTCAAATGGCAATATGAATGGTTTGCCTAATTCTAACTGAAAGCAAGGCTCAAAAGCCAACGCGACTGGCAACTGTTTCATTTCCTTCTCACATCTCACCCTACGCATCACGGAGTATGGAATCTCCCTGGAATAAATTCCTGGGATGGCGAGAATTCCACATCTTTTTACATTTTCGCATGCTTACAGGTAGGTACTCATATTGTACGCGAACGAATGGATAAATTGGAAACAAGCTTCTATTACATAATCATGCAGGCATACCATAACAGAACTTTTTCTGTTTTTGACATTCCAACAAATTACTGCCTGTGTGTGCATGTGCAACATCTGCATGTCATGCGAATAGGATGGAATGAAAGGAAGCGGTAACATGTAACGAATGATAAAATTTATCATGAATCTTGTATTCGTAGAGTATCATAGACTTTCTTATGTTTGTTTGTCAAGTCTTATAAATTTCTGTGTCTATAAGTTATTATGACACCCATTGGAATGAAGATTAAGAATAAGATGCAGTCATATATTATTTTATCTTATGTATACATATATTATTAGGTGCATTATACAACTTACTCAAGAAAACATACACAAGAGATACAATTCCTCACGTACTCCTAGAGGTTTCCCTTTCATGTCAGACTGAAAATGAACTATTTTTGCTTGTAAAGCTTTGTACCACATTTATGTCATGCGAATAGGATGGAATGAAAGGAAGCGGTAACATGTAACGAATGATAAAATTTATCATGAATCTTGTATTCGTAGAGTATCATAGACTTTCTTATGTGTGTTTGTCAAGTCTTATAAATTTCTGTGTCTATAAGTTATTATGACACCCATCGGAATGAAGATTAAGAATAAGATGTAGTCATATATTATTTTATCTTATGTGTATATATATTATTAGGAGCATTATACAACTTACTCAGGAAAACATACACAAGAGATACAATTCCTCACGTACTCCTAGAGGTTTCCCTTTCATGTCAGACTGAAAATGAACTATTTTTGCTTGTAAAGCTTTGTACCACATTTTACAAGATTTGTACCCCAAGATAACCTATTGCTACTATTACTACATTCTTTCATCTGGCTCTTTTGTAAATGAGTCTTTTTATCTTTGTTGTAATCAACTTTGAATTTTATTTACTTCGTGCTGCGTTGGATTGGATGCACATTTTTGTGAGCTATTATGCTACAACGGATTCGTTTAGAGAGAGCAAGAAAAAATATTAAAGCTGAGATTGGAGAATGTGAGAAATGCAGAAGAATACTGGAAAGATGTATGTGACTTTCACTATGCATGTGATGCCAAAAAGGAACAAAGTCATAAAATTTCTATTTTATAAAACAAGCTTCCAATGTTCCAATTGTGAATTCCAATTAAAATTAAGATGTGAAAAACAGTGTCGCAGAAAAAACAGTTCCTTTACGGAAAGCGAGACCGCATAGGACCTAACGTATTATTTTTACTAATTTTATAAAATACACTACCATCTATAACGGTTTTTCACTTTCACCGCTTTCATTAACACCAACTGCTCGGTGCTTTCTATGATAATGATACTGTGTATCTAAACTAAAACAGCATTAAAATATATACA
>JAHZNG010001437.1:811-18061 GCA_027744375.1 Orchesellides sinensis | reverse complement strand
GAGACAAGGTGGTATCTTCCCTGTCGTTTTTTCTTGGAAATAACCCGTATATCTCAATTACATGTGATGAAGTAGCTCAAACAAAACGAGACAACAAAATGTTTAACGCAGCATTGCAGAAGAGGACAGTACGAGTACATACATTCGATACATTGGGACAAGAGCCTTCTCTTCCCTCCGCAACTTTTCCTTCATCTCTATTCTCATCCTCCTACATGATTGTCGCCTCTAATCACATCATTATTTTCGCCAGATACAAAAGGAGACTCTGACATAGTCCCACTTGAGTACATGTTCTACTCACCCAACAACAACTGCTCTGGACGTGATGATGCTGAACCCCAGGCAAAATTGTGCAAGTCATACCACTCCCACCACACTTAATATGTTTCCCTACCACTTTTCACTTTTTGCCATGCAAGGAATCCAGAGGTCACACGTAGAGAATACACAAAATTGTGCATAAAAGTGTGTCAATAGTTTTCACTGCACAACAGGAGTAGAGAAAGTCCACATGCTATATAGATGAGGGCAATGTGTGAGTGAATTGCTGTTTGCAAATAGCTCTCCCAGAGTACATGTTCCTCTTCCCAAATAAATATGTAGTTTGAGGCTGCGTTGAGGTGGAATAATGGGGATCGTAAATTATTCCCTCGGTTTCAAAACCCTCTACTACCACTAAAACTATAAGCTTTTTCCTCTTGAGTTCCTCCTCAAAAACTGCCAGTTGACTAGCAGTGAGATAGAGAGAAAGTTGTAAAAAATAATACTATACAGGAAGTGAGTGAGGCGTTAATACTTGCAACATGATTTCTCCACAACACACTATAAAACTCAAGTGCATAAACATATGCATTAGAAACCTTACCCAATTTCAATGAAAGTACGGCATAAGCTGTATTAGCAACTTTTTGAAGGAACATCCTTTTCCAAAGACTTTTACTTCCACTTTTACATCCAACAACCGAGAAAATCCCTTTTAGGTATACCTACAACATTCTCAACCAGATGATATGATCAGTATTCACTATCTCTGTCTTTTGTCTATATCCCTTTAATTTCTGTGCGTTGTTGCATTTTATGCATTTGATATTCTTCCTCTTACTGCCTTGCCAAGAGGGATTAGCTTTCATTCGATAAAGCTGGAGAAAATCCTTTTCAAGTTGAGTTGTGTTTTGTGTGCGTATTTATTTCACTTTCCTTTCGTATAGATAAATACTACCCACTCACGCTAACTTTACAAAGTTGTGGAACAAAAAGTTCCGCTCTCAAGTTTTTGAAAATCCTACTAAATTTCAAGTTGTTTGAGTTATGCTCATGTAAATGCGTTTGCTCTCTCTTCTGCATTTATTTGCAATGCTTATACAGGTCCATCTGGATAATCATCATGATATCATTATGACGCTTACGCTTAGCTTAGTTTTAAGTTCAATGCTATAATAAGACTAACATGCATTGTTAATACATACATTGCAATAAATAACTAAGCAAATACGTTGGTAAGCTAAATAAAATAACAAAGGCTTATTTCTTCAATCGAATGGAAAATGGGGAAAGCTAGCAAGGTTACTACTACACCCGGGATTGGCTTTGAGAGTTTCTCTTTTCACTTGAGAGATGAAAATGAAAAGATGCACAAAATATTGCAGTTCCTTTGTGCATTAGAAATTTACATGGTGCTATGTACCATAATATTTATACAGGGAGGAGGTTTTATGCATTTTTTCATATGAATATTAAAATGAAAAAAGTTATTCAGAGGAATAATATGTGATATGCGTAGGTACTAAGAGAAAATTGAATGCAGCTAGAATTTTTCTTTCTTTTCATAAATTCTCAAATTTTCCCCTTGCCCTGTCAAACCATTTTTCCAGCTGCATGAAAAACTTTTTCTTTTCATTTGTGTTTGACATGAAGATGCTTTCTTTCTTCTCTTGCTGACTGTGGTTTCAAAGTTGGTATGTTTCTAGCATGTTTCGAATGGATCAATATAATAATATTTCATATTGGATTTTTGTGGAAAATGTAAGATCCTCTTGTATTTTTGAATTTATATGATTTAGATACACAAGTTGTTGAAAATACTACAGAGGAACGTCAGTCGCTCATAAAGAATGTATCAAAATGAAACGCGAAGGAAAAACAGGAGTGATGTAACGTAGAGTGCGTACTGTATAAATAGTTTTGAAGCGCATGATGCAAAAGGTGCATTTAGACTGCATACCATCTCTTTCTCCCTCTGTCTCTACCTGACAACATCACAACCTTCCTCCTCTCCCCTCCATACTCTTCAAAAGTTATTAGATCAGATATGTGAACGGATATATAGTGATCATCCTACTGTTTTCTTTATATTGGAAAAAGAGGCCTAGAACTTATAGCCCTACACCATAATCTTCATACTTTTTAAAGCATATCAACATCATCATCATTTCAAAAGCCCAAACCACCACCAGCATTGTTACAACCCGCACGCATTATATCCTTTTGAATCAAATAAACAATCCTATACAAACAGAAATAATAATAGTATAAGGCTGCGTATGTGGATGCTATGAGATGCGTGTGAAGATCTGGAGAAAATCGCATAATAAAAAAGAGCATCAAGGTATGAGAAATGGAAATACAGATACAGGTTTAATTTTAGAAAGGGGAAAGTTGGGATTGGGAGGAGTGCCGTACAGTTTGATGCTTACAAGAAGCAATGGGATACGATACGCCGCTACATACAGAATAGAAGTGGATATAAAGGTTTTGGAAAGTATAAGAATGTCTGCCTGTGACAACAACGACAGTGAATGCAACAAGGTGACAGCTATTTTTTAAACTGATTCTGTAATAGTAGAATCAGTAAGTGTACCGTAGGCTGACGGAGTACAGTGTAGTCTTAGGTTCCTAACTGTTATACATATGCTTCATAATGCATTATGTTGCCACTGTGACAACAGGAAACGGGTCAAGGGTCAACAGGTTCAAGTGAAGGAGCGGAACCTAATTGAATAGATTGTATTTAATTTACATAGATCGACTAGCATACTAGCATGCGCATTACAAAATCCTCTTTTTTACATATCTCCCAGGCTTAGGAGAAAATTGGAGTTGCAGCTTGTAAATAAAAACGCAACCATGCTTTTATCCAGCCCCTTCATTCTTTTTAGTGTTTGGTTTCTACTGCTGATCAAGATGCAAATCTCCGTTGAAGGTATTTTTTGTCTAGATTTTTTGTCCACGCGTGGCAGTGGATAATGGAGATTGTTTTATATGGTTAACTACAAAATCTTTTTCTTAAACTGACTTAAGACTTGTGTTTTAATGTTGTAGGGGTAAAATGCTATGTATGCAAAAACAAAGCAGGTTCAACTGGATGGTGCCATAAAGGAGACGTGGATGTAAAGACTGATGATGGACAAAACTCATGTTTCATCCAGAGAAACACTTCAGTACACGACTGGTTTAGAAATGGGTTTGATATGAAAGATGTAGAGGAATGTGTAAAAGATGTAAGGACTTAATTTATAGTTTGATTTAAACAAACGAGAAAACTAAAATGAATATGCACTATACAAAGACAAGAAATTATTTTTTATACGTAATTTGCTTAATTGCAGGAGAGATGTTATTGTAGGGGGGATCTGTGCAACTATCAAATGTGTA
Organism: Orchesellides sinensis; assembly: GCA_027744375.1. Lineage (NCBI taxonomy): Eukaryota > Metazoa > Arthropoda > Collembola > Entomobryomorpha > Orchesellidae > Orchesellides > Orchesellides sinensis. The sequence continues at coordinate 14,407 of JAHZNG010001437.1, read as the reverse complement.
AATGTGGTAAAGATGGCAAACCCATAAACTGTAGTGGAGCAAAGCCCATGCATGATACAGCCGTCAAGTCAGCCTCGTATTACCCATTTGTTGTTTTAATCTTGTCAATTGTATTTTTCTTAAGGCTTTTTTCTGTTTAATTTCTGATAGATGATGTATCGTTCATTATGTGAATAATTGTGATTTAATAAGTTGTAAAGGTTTGTTTTCGTCCATTTTAAATAAAAACATTATATTATAGCGGAAGTACCTGTTAAGTCATATTTTTTCGGTGATACTTTTGTATAAATATGTCTAAATCTTTATACTTTTTTGACTAAATCAGATAAAATAGAAATGCTTATAGAAAGCGGATAGGATTTAGGTGTGATGGGTAAATGATATTATAAGAAGAGCATAAAGGCATGAGAAACATGAGGAGATTTTACTATAAATAAAAAGGAAAAGGAAGATGAGCTTTGAAGAATGGTGAAAAAATCGTTGAAAGACGAGATGGAATGGGAGACAGGGAGGCGAAACCATAAGGTAAAAGATTGGATGAGATGGTTACGGTTTCAATATGAGACTGATGCGCAACAATACTTTAAACCTCTTCCGTCGTTGCGGCGTGTGTGTCCCACTCCATAAAAGAGTTGGCACACGCATAATGACGTACATATGTAGATATATTGTGCGTGTATAAGATACCTTAAAATGAAAGATCAAATCATATTATACAACGACGAAAATAATACGATGTGAATCCTCCGCATTCTTGTGCTGAGTACTTTTTTTGCTACATTTCTCTTTCACTTTTAGTGCCTTGTACCTACATCTACATTCACATGATATTTTTCTTTGCCAAAGAATGTATAAAAATTCGATACGGTGTGTACCACTCTGGAATTCTCTCTTGGTGCTCATTTTCAACTATAAAAAGGTTTTCTTGTTTTGCCTGGCAAAATGTTTTTTTTCTCTTTTGGAAGAAGAAAAATAGAATCCAATTTGCTCCTCTGTATATAGATTTTTGTATTATTATGCAAACTTAGTTATATACATAAGTTTATAAGGAAAGGTACCATATGAAGCTGATATGCGATCTGATAAAGCGATTTATATGGGAAATGAGAGTGTAGGAAAGTATTGCGCATTTTCTTTTGGTAAAATATGTACCTCGTACTAATATTTACCTATTTTTGTATGCTTGTCTACTATTAAGCCTTGTTAAGATGTAATGTGATATTGACTTTACAAATCTTCTAAAATTAAATCCAGTGGAGAAAGAAAAGAAGAAACAAAATCTGGCGCTGTATTTTTTGACAGAAAGTTTAATTGAAAATGTTGTTGTGTAAATTCATTGATAAGGATGCAGTTGATATGTATGTACATGTATTACCTAGGCTCAATTTATCCTGGGGGCATAGCAGGAAATAACTTAATATACAGAATACACTCTCGATTAACTCTTGAACTTGTCTCGTGTATATTTTCGTAACACTCTATGGTTCATTGGCATATGGTCTCCGTTTTTATCGTAAAATGATCTCATCAATGCCTCGTCCTTCTTCCCCTTCTCTGGGGATGGCTCGTCTTTGGCTCTACGTCTTATGTATTCATTGAAGATGATGATGTCATTTCCAGTCATGAAATGTCCAAGTTTTCAAATAAAATTAAATAGCACAGCCGCATGCCATATCCAGACCAATATTCTGTCAGATATTGTGGCATAGACAAAAGTCCATTCCGCTACTTACCATACACTGAAAGAATCCGTTGGGCTACACACTTTCCCCATCAGAAACAGATATCAGAGGACGATATATATACGTTGTATATTGTATATTTTTGTTGCACAAGGCTATTCTCCGGAAACGGCTAGGCATTAATGGCAATATCAAAGATTAAGGATAAAACTAAGAAAGAAGAAGAGGAGGAGAGAAAACCACAAACTAACAGAGCACCACTTACTTTTTGTGTAAGATGGTACAACAGGGACAAGCCCATGTAATTATGAGCCGAAGGGAATGAAAAACTTTGAGATTAGTTCTCGCATGAAAGAACAATGCATCCTTGAGAGTATAAAGTACAGAGTTTTGTTCAGTGTTCTTACAACAAGAAACCATACAGCCACTTACAAACTTATTGCTTTCTCCCTTACTTTCTCCTCCTGATTGTCTCTGAGAAAGATGCGTTCCATTTGCTCATAGCAGTGAGGAGAGATTAGTAGCAAACGTTTGACCAACTTTTTGCTCTCTGACGCTCCCTTAGTTTACAAAGTAACTTGATCCTTTTCCTGTTAACTTAACTGCCTCTCTCATTGCACAAAAAATGAATATGACCTGACCCACATATTCATATAAAAATACATAAATTTAGAACGTAAAACTATGCTAAACAAATAAAGGACACTTCTGAAACATTTAACGCTCTGCATGATAATGGCGATGCGGATGATGTTGATGAGAGTGCATAAAGTACTATGCGTTCTTTCCTTTCATCCAAATGCAGTAACATTATTATTTTTGGTCACATTGAGAGAGTTACTTTTACTCTGTGCAAATATTCAAACTTTTTTATACTTTCTCTCTCTTTTTGCTTCTGCTTGCTTGAGTAGAAGAGTCGCCAGGAGTTTTGGTGAAATTGTGTCACTAGTTTAGTTTGCTGCGAAATTCACAAGAAATATAACAATGAAACATGAGAGCCTAATCTAAAAACGCTGAAGTGTGCAAGCAACTCAGCAATAGAGGCTGAAAAACCGTATCGATCAGCAAGTGTAAATATGTGGTGAAAGCATGGAAAAATATTTTTTTGTAAAAACGACTAGGACTCTCCAAACAAGCTTGTACCAAATGACACGTAAGCAAACACAAGAAAAACAGTCCTATTTCTTCATTCATTTTTTAACATGCATCATACATATGCACGAATACGTGTATACCACTGGGTAAGCGGATTAAGAATTACTGTAGGTCAAGTTGTAACTTAAAGAGAAGCAGGAGTATCGCAAACGCTTTGAAATCAAACCCTTCCGTTTCGCTTGCTGAAACTTTTCGAGCTGTTCTTTAAGTTGGAACATGCAAAAGCAAGTCACGAAAACTTTGTCAGGTAGTTTTAATTTAAAAGTGGAGAAATGTACTGGGAATATATTTTTGACAGGTGAACATGGGTTCAAGCGGATTGTCAAACGGATACTTCCTTTTCGATATCTGAATGGAAACTTGAACGTCAACATGCAATGTAGGTTCACCATGTAGAATTGTATGTTACATTTTTGAAAGTACAATCTGTTACAGACTTCGTTCACAGTCTTCTTAATTTTCCAAAGAGGGGTTCGTATAACAAGTGATGTTGATTCGGAGTAATAACTGACATTAGTAAAAGGAAAGTTTGAGAGTTTCGTTTAAAAATAAATGAAAACACAGTAAATCAAAAACCAAACATAAGTTTCACATACTCTTAATGACCATGTTCAGATTAATTACCAATACGATTGCCTCTGTATCATATGATACATAAATACATACATGACAAGTTTGACTTATTGTAAGAGATTAATCAAAGAAATATTGATTGATTTTACTTCAAGAAACACGACATATATAGGTTGATAATCACACAAGTTGATTATGACTGAGCGGTGATGCAAATTGAAGGGAGAAAGCGCGTTTATGAATTAACTACAGAATTTTTGTGAAATGACTGTCGTGAAACCTGAACTTACCACAAACAACCATTAACCAACGTTACTTTACAACACAGTGGTAGGAACTCATTTCCTCGAAGAAGAATACACTCTCACAACGTTGCATTTGTTTGTAGACCTGTCTCTGTTGCTTGTTTGCAAACCCTGAAAATTGCCCGTTTTCATTTCAAGAAGGAAAAATACATTGTTTAGACAGTGCATAACGCTTTATAACTACATACATATCAGTATAATATGGCTTTGAAGATGTGTTAACTTGTCACGATTTTTTACAGGAATGAATAACACATGGCGGAAATTCCGCAACAAACATTCAATTCTTTACAGAGATCGTAGACTGATTGTGCAACTGTGACTGTGACAGTAACGTACACACAATGTATGTAATGTAAACTAAGATATTTTGTGTAGCTTTGTATGTTTTCTTTATAAGCTTTTTCATTTACTCTGCATCACTTTAGAAAATTGCAGTGCATATACATATATAAAGCTACACGCCTGTTTTCCTTTATGGGTCTATTGTTTGCGTGCAATACAAAACTTTCTAAAATAAACGGCAATATAACCGACTTGGAAGTTGAAAGCACGAAAAATAAATCCCCGTAAGCCAGCGGATGGAAACACCTTAAATAATACAATCTTGGCCTATTTATAGATATATATTTAGGTACAGCTTTTAATGATTGCTTTGAGTGAGGATTTTCAGGTGATGTGTGGTAACCACCTGAAAAGAAGTGTTTGAAGAAAGTGGAACTGAAGTTTTGCTGATGAAGTTTTTACCAACCCGGAAATTGGAAACCACTTGAGCTTTCACTTCATCAAAGTATCATACCATCATTTTATATAGTGAGGTAAAGCAAGAAAACACTGATGAATGACAAAGCTTTTGCAATCAAAATTTCCAAACTCACAGCTTGAGTGGCAGTTGAGTAATCAATCCTGATAAGCTTTGTAGATTGTGGGGTAGGACTTACTTTCACTTGATTTAACTTACCACCATCATTATAATTTTCCTACTTATTTAAGCAATACATTAAAAGTTTTTTGCTAACTTTCTTCTCACTTTGCTGGATTTATTTTTAAATCATTAAATTATGTCAAACACATTCTCTTTTTTTGCATTTTGTTGTGGTTGCCTTCTTCGTTTCCCTATACCTTACTAAATTGCTTCCACATGATTCAATTTTTTACTACCAATAATAAAATTGTGAAGGTTCTCTAAGCTTAAAGAGCATGACTGGTTCTATTATGCTTAATCTGATCAAGGCAAACAGCAAATCTACATTTAATCTTTTGTACCATTTGCTAAATGTACTTGTATAGGTATGTATGTATTTACGCATTTCTCTTTTTATTAGGCGAGAACGAATCTATTATTATTAATGGACACACGTCGTACCTTTGTTAAACTCCTTTACTTAAAAAAGTGCCAAGGATATATACGCTATCTATATTATGTTAGTACAACTAGTTGACGTAAGACGTTATACTATGGAAGCAGCGAAAGCAGATGAACATATTCACCTACATATCTTTCCACAATTGTATATGTATGCATGTCTTCTAAAATAGGAGTAATGTAAAATGCTTGCAGTAGGTACATGCTTTACCTTAAAGTTATGTACGTATGAATCCAAAATGTAAAAGGCAGAAAGAGAATATATAACTAGTTGACGTAAGACGTTATACTATGGAAGCAGCGAAAGCAGATGAACATATTCACCTACATATCTTTCCACAATTGATTTTAAAAATATAGCATTTACGTATTTTTCTTCACGTAACCATCAAAATACAACATTTACCTATTTTTCTTCATATAATCATCCAAATATGCCATTTACATATATTTTACATTAAACCATCCAAATATACCTTTTACGTACGTAAGACCATCAAAAAATACCCTATATCGAACTTTTATTTTGTAACGTAAAAATATTCCCTAGATTGTTTGGTGGTACAAAATATTCTTCTTGGATTTTTTGGTAGTATAAAATATTCCCTAGAGATATTTTTATGTATTGAGTAAAGTAGTGGATAAAACGGTTTTTTGTGTTTATCAGCCGATTTTCACCTCATAATATACCCTTTACATATTTTTCTGCATTTATTCATCCAAATATACCACACGCATGCATTTCTACCTTTAACCACCAATTGGTTATACAAAATATTCCTCATGGGAAAAAACGGTTTTTTTCGTGCCTGACGGTTTTTTTGTCGACCGATTTTCTTGACTAACGAACTTGACAACTACTTATGTATGCCTTATGCTCAACTACTTCAATACCAAATTTCATGTGCTTCGGTTAATTCGTTTTTGAGTTATCGTGTTGACAGACACACGGACACACGTCAATGGTAATCACACAAAGCATCTTCAGCTTCGCTTTCGCTGCTTAATAATAGAAGTCAAGGAGCTTATCAAGAAAGCACGCATGCATGCAGCATGCTAAACATCGATGATGATAGCTTTCATTTGTGGGTCAAATACCCACGACAAAAAATAATGATAACTTTCCTAAATTTCTACTCTTTTAAATCAATAAGACTTACAAACATGCGTTAAAGCGATTTTTACGTTGAGCTTTCTTGTTAAAATAGAGGCCACCTCACGAAGCATTGTTGTGATATAAATAAAGCGGTTAACTTATACCTAACCAAGAATCTAAGTTTTAAATTTAAGATAGAAAAGAATTTATTTGTAGAAATTAATTATTGTTTGTCGTAAGGTACTCCAGTTGAATCCCAGTTTTCCAGTCTTTTAATACAAAGGATATATGGACATAAAGATAGTTTGAAGACAAAGTTTGTCTTCGTTTTAGTTAAAGTTAAAAAGAAGGATAAAAGAATTATGCGGAGGAATTCCTGGTAATCTCTCAACCTCCTACAAAAACTCAATTTTTTGTCTATACTGAAACACATACATGCATGCATCCAAATTAGAGAAAGTTTTCAATTGGAGGTCAATAATTATTACTGTGCTATTTTTCCACATCTTTTATTGATAAAATTGTGTGTAATGTAATGTGAACTAGTATTTTTCTTTCTTCAGGAAAGGATTAATGATGAGGCATTTTTTCTTCTTCTCCTTTTAGTTTCTTTTCAACTTGCTCGTTTTATTTGGAATACTGTACTAAACTACCCTATCGTCGAATTCATCTTGTGGTTTACACATAGAGAGAGATTACATCCAAATATACATGCTTAAAAGCACACAAGAGCTCTTCTGCTCTACTGATGCTTATCTCTGTGTGTAAAATAATAAGAGAAAATTTCATTTGGACTGCTTCCTCCTTTAAGATTTCATGGATAGATTTTTGTATCCACATCCGTATATTTGCTCTTCGACTAAATATTAGTGATAGAGAATGAGAGAGAGACAGAGATCGGTTTTCTAGAAAATGTTCAGTTTTTGATTGGATTTGTTCAAGTTTTTTATGGGAATAGTTAAGCGTCACCCTGTTGTAAGATTGAAGAGAGAAAGATCTTTCTTGTCTTTGCCTTCCCTTTGTGGGAGCCAAAAGAAGGGAACCAGAGAGCCCAATGATGTCATTTGCTCTTTCAAACCCAAAAAACTTAAACCTTTCTCTCATCTACAGCCAGCAGGAGAATGAGTGTGTGTGTGTAGCAGTATCAGTACTGTAACACACTTATAAGTTCAGTAATGTAATGAAATAATAAAAAAGGAGAGACGAAGACGAAGAAGAAGAGAAAGCGTGAGCTACAAAAATACTACTTCTCCGTCTTCTCTTGTTCTTTCTCTCAGTAAGTATCATTTTTGGTCGAGTGCGTTGATTTATCTCAACTTTAATTACTTGTTCCTTTTCCCTTTCCTATGCATCTGCCTAAAGAGGAAAAAACACATAGTAGGCAGGAGTAGTTAGTGGAAATAAAACTCTTTTGCTTGCTGTTCGTCCATCCATTTCACTCATTTCACTTTGTAGCTCTGGTCGCTCATGTTCCCTCAGTCATTTCATGTGTGATTATTCCTTTCTCTTCTTTTTCCAGAGATTTTAAGAACTTTTACAAAATGCTATGTACTCACACATGTAATGTACCTAAATGTTTAATATGCACATACAGTTATTTTACGTATGACAATATACTACATTAGAAGAAGGGTTGAGAATGAGGGAAAAGCCAGGCAAGGCATTAATTATTAGGAGCAGAGTCACTTTTTGTAATTGTTTCCTCCTTCCTTCCACTTTTACACGTGAAAGAGGGAAATAAGCGCCATGCACACAGGACCACGACCCATGCAATACTTTAAATTGCACATTTTGCTCCATTTTGTACATGTCGCATAAAATATACACACAGTTAATGATATATTCCTATGTATTACATACACTACCACATTTGTGTGTGTAATTCACCCAAAAAGTAGTTTTTTCTGCAGAAACATTTCATTTTGGTTAGAGAACCGTTAACTGTGCAAGGGTGTAAGTGGACTGGAGCCACAATGAGGATTATCGTTATTACGTGCCATTACACACTCATGTTTCTAAAAGGAAAGTTGGGCACTTTCACATTAATGATACTTTTACATGCACACAAATGCATTATGTATTGCATCACTGCCAAAAACTTATAGGTATGCATTTTCTGAGTAATCTACTGTACTACTGCTTACATATAGCGTCCAAGCAAAGGTCAAATAATGTCTCTATCAAGAAGTAGATAACGGTTAAAGGTTTCGAAAAATAAAGTGATGTTTCAAATAAAAAGGCTTTGCTTGGCTATGCTATACTATAATTTTATGCTTATATAATTTGTCGATACGATCAATTGTATTTGCAATATGACTGAAGCTAATTTAACACTTAAATAAAGATGAATTTAAATTTGTCACAAACCCATTACACAAACATACATGAAGTTGAAAGAGCTGCTTAGTTTATTTAGCAGAGGTCAGCTAGGTCGTTTAACTTTGAGTTTACACTCGGGAGGGAAGAATTGTGCCAAGCTTATTGCTTTTTCACTGGTTAATTTATAAATTTTAATTGTAAAGCTTTTCCATTGTATGTGTACTTGAACATATATAACATTCATGGCCAAAAGTTTTGAGACAACGAAAAGGCAATATATCCTATTCAACATAAAATTGTTATTAAGCTTATACTTATCATTTCTATTACTATGTTCTTTACATTCGCAGTCCATTAGAAATTTATAGAAAGATGGGGAAATTATTGAACAAATACACCCAACAAGGAAAACGGGCAACGGAGGGTCACCATTATATTTTTAGGAATAAAAAAGTTGTAGAGTTCGAGAAAAAACCGATGACGAAAGTTCATGAATGAAGTGCTATTTTTACGATTTAGGTAGAAGAAAAAGTGATCCTGTATGAAATAGATTGGTTTATGTATTGCGTGTCGTGGTTCGACCTCTGCCGAAATCCACGCAACATGAATACAAATTTTTTACATTAGGCAGACGTATTAAATAATTAAGTCCATAGAGGTACATTCAAAATGTTTTCTTAATGGAAAAGGTCGACTCTCGTGATCTCGACAGAAAAAATATTGGGTCATTGCAATTATCAGCAATGTAAGACACGTCAGCGTTTTTATATTAAACAAAGCAAAAGCCGTTCTTATAAACATGTTTATCTACTCCAGTAACTTGACTTAAGACAAAATTAACGTAGATTTTACATTGTCTCACTCTTGTCTAATTCCAAAGCAATTAATGTTCTTAATCAAATATATATACATCGTAGAATGCCTGACTATGGATTACTAGTAGGCTAAATATGTCGCCACCATCAATTAACAACAACGTTTAGCCATTTAATAACTTGGCTTCGATATACTTACATGATCTTAGCCTTAAATATTAAAAACCATAATAATTGCTTTTGGACTTTTGCAAAATCTCGTAGTGTAGGTTTATTTGCGTAAACGGGGACCATGAAGGGATGTGTATATAATGGTTTTATTGAGCTATAATGAACTTTAACATTTTCTCCCATCAATCGTGTTACAAAGACAATGTCTACCAAAAAATAATGGAAATTCGAAATGTAGTTGTTAAGAAAATATAACACGTAATCCGAGCAAAGCTGTGTAAATAGTAAATTTCTCGGAACAATATTACGAGCTTCGGGTTCGGAAATAAACCTGTTTAAACTTCATGCGAATGCCCGAAATAGTCAAAATATTTTATCAGTGTTAATTCAACTGCATGGAAATGTAAGCATATTTTTACCCACCCTCTTCATCCGTCCTTTTCCATGATGACCACTCACGCTGCACTAAATTCCTTAAACCCTTTATAACTTTGACTAAACTCATTGAAACTAAAACAGATTCAAGTTTTTTTCAAATGGTGAAACTTAAAACTAAAGTTTCCCTTTGCCACCGACTAGGTTTCATCTTTCCAAATCTTTCTGATATAGTAATGCGTGATAGAATGCGGTAATGGGGAAACGTACACTTACAAATGCAATCCCCTATTTAGTTTATTGAAGATAGTCACTCAACCCCCTCCTCACTCATTTTTAAGATTGGAGTTGTCTCACACAAGGTAAAAGGCATGACTGCGTCCAGCAAAACTAATAAATTGGACAGAGAGAGTGAGTAGTGAATAATTTGTGAAGGGAGCTCCACACCATAAGTTATGAAGTGGAACAGGCCGTTTTAAGGAAAACCGCAAAATTTCTCACCACATTTTATAAAGCCCCCATCCCTCGTTTTGTACTGCACACAACACACAAAACCAACACCAAAGTTGGGAACAAGGAGAAGTCTACAAAGTAGTTTCCAAACTCTGTTCTTATATAATATGTATATACATAGCAAGTCCTCATTATTGCTATTGCCACTATCATCTAATCAACATTCACATTATCATTATCCTCTCTCCTAACTAGAAAAACTTTTCAATGTCAATGGCACGTACGCACATGATGCTTACGTACAGTTATATAACATAACATGGGAAACAATAATAACAATAACTTTCTTTTTGCATTGCATCACTAAACTCTCATTAGCTTTTCCACGTAATAAAGCTGCTCCTTCAACTTTTGCAGCATATAGTATGAGCATTATTACCAAGCATTGTCCCTCTTTACGTTTTCCCCATCATGACGCGCCGTGATAAAAACTAAATAAATTCCATGCCCTGTCACTATTTACAGTCATCCAAGAGGTCCATCTTATACTATTAAGTATTTTGAAAGCACTCTAATAAAAAATAAGTGACAGCACCAGGGCCAAGAGTTCATTAACTCAACAGTAGTGGACATTTTGGAAAAGTTTCTTGTTTCTATTGTATTTCATACTAACATTCTCGAGCGTACTTTAATGTCAACGATATCGCATTGCAGTTGGTTTTTATAGTGAATTATACTCAATAATAGTCATCTTTAAGTTTGCATTGGCATGTTTTTCTATTGGATTAAAAGAGGACATGCTACAATAATAGTATAATTAAGAGGAAAAAATCCCACACGCACTGTCTCATTTAAAGGATATAAGATAAAGTGACGCAGCTGATGAAATGCTGCCGACTCTCACTCAAGCATATAAAATTTTACACGAAGCTAGTCTTCCTCTAACATCTCATATTTATCCCTACTTTATTAACTAACTTTCACCAAAAAAACATTATCCACTCATCCCCTCTTCCTATTTTTCAGGATCCCTCTCTCCTAGAAAAAGCATGTATTTTGTTTCCGGCAGAGTTCAATGTCACCATAAGAGTAAAAAGTCTGCTTCTGCTTTCCTTGGACTGGATTAATTGCCGACGTAAAAGACAAGGCACGAGGAGAAGGGCGCGAGTAATTCTGAGTAAAAATTACTAAGTGTGGGACACGCACAAAATAAATTTTCTTCTCCCCCTCGAATATAGCTTGCTCTGATTAATTAATCAAAATGATTTTTATTAGTCTTTTGAGACATAAAAGTCGTAGAAGCGGTGGTGAAAGAGAGTAAGATAGGAAGAAGCACACATCATCATCTTCTTTTCATCCACTCTTCTGGATAAAATGAGTAAATTTACTAAAGTAAGCATGAAATGAAGTATTGGCGGTGGTTGGTTGGAGGGTTACAGGTGTATTCAACATGATGATGAGAGAGGGAGAACATGTCAAGCCTGGAATATAAATTACTCACGCAGTTATTCTTCAACCCTTCTCATCTCCCGAGTGTGCTTTAAATAATATGAGCATATAAAATGCACTTCTCTACTTTCATACCATTACATGTATATTAGTCACTTGTGTCAAGCGTGTGTACATAGAGGCATCTCTGCAAAAAAGCAAAGGATAATTTACGACATATAATCTTATAAACTACAGCATTAAAGTGCAAACTATCATATATCATCTTGTTCATCAGGAGAGAGAAAGATATCCTCAGGTTCATTTCCTCTTCGTGTTTTACGCACATTCTTAGGTTATGTGAAGTGTAGTAACAGTTTATACATAGCATGAGAATAAATTTGACGAGGAGAAACTTTCTTTGAAGTCTAATTTAAATGGATGACTGGATTTTTTTAGCTGTGTGTATACATACGAAAAAAAGTTGCATAAAGAGGGTTTTTAACAGTAAAGGAAGTGAAAAGGCAATAGAGTAAACATAGATATTTCTTTTAGACACTTTTTTCCATCCTGTCTTCATTTTCTTTTGCTCATGATGAGATATGTGTTTACATAGCATGCCTATAGCTTGAATGCTCCACTTACACCTGCAATGGATACTATATCATAATGAAGGAGAGGAAAATCACCAGATATCTAATGAATCATCGCTCTTTTAAACTTCATCATGCCACTACGCATATTGCAACCTTGACGCAAGTTTGTATTATTAGAAAAACTTCTATCATTATACCCTCATACTTGAAAGTTATAACAATGACATTTTATTCTCTTTCACTCAATTTAGTAGCTGCTTCTGCGTCACTCTTTTTTAAACGAAAAGAAAACTGGAGTCTGTAAGCAAAACTGGAAGGAAGTGGAGAAAAATAGTTTTTCGATTTTTCTCTCGTGGTTATTGTAACTTCTTGCAAATTGATATTTTTGATCTGACTTTCTTGTTAGCAAGTCATTTTGACTTGCTCTCCAGATTTTTTTTTACAAAAACGCTTGACGTGACTTCCACTCATTTGGTATGTCAAGGTCTTTTGACACTGCAGTCCGTTGTAACTGCGCTCGTACATTATGTGTAAAAATTATTAAATGCTTTGAAAGAAATATTTGTGAACCTTAAAAGATGTTTAATATCAATATTATTTACCGAAAAATGAAGTTTAATTCCTACATGCATCTTACACTAGCAATATATGACAGTATATAAATGGATTGTTTACAGAAGAAAAGTAGCTTTCTGTGTGTACCTCTTATGCTGAGATAAAGTTGGAAGTTCTTTTTAATCACAGTTATCTTACACTAGCAATATATGACAGTATATAAATGGATTGTTTACAGAAGAAAAGTAGCTTTCTGTGTGTACCTCTTATGCTGAGATAAAGTTGGAAGTTTTTTTAAATCACAGTTTAACAATGCTAGCTGAAAGTCGTCTATATATAGATTTTTAGTATTATGTGAAAGAAAAGAAATAGCATTCATCGATCATATGTAGTTTGAGAAAAACAGAAAAGCTTTTATATGATGGCAACTGGAAAGTGAAGGGAATAAATGGCCGAGCTCAACTATTATGTTAGTATGCCGTGTTAACAACAATATCGCATTCCTGCTCTGTCACTACTTGAACCACTTATTGCATGATGGGCCACATTCGTTGTTCGGGAAGAATGAAAAGCTGCCTACTTATCAAGCACGTACGAATTCATCTAATATGCTCTTATTTCTTGGAACTTGTGTTTGATACTGAGAGAAGGAGATGAGAGGCGAAAGGAGAAACGACCCGTAAGAAATAGTTACGCAATGATGATAT
>JAHZNG010001436.1:0-10723 GCA_027744375.1 Orchesellides sinensis | reverse complement strand
CAATATTAAAATATGTACATCTTGCAAAGATATGTTAGATGCTTCTTTATTTTATTAAAGATAACCGTGCTTTAAGCAACTAAAAGTCAAATTTCTTGTTACAACCTCAAGCAGGACCTGTGTTCTCCTTTTCTTCAGGCACAGCCTCAAATTTATACACTCCTTGGTGTCGCCTGATTGCGTCAATAATGTCACGTGAGATTCTTCTTGGTCTCAATAAACTCTCCTCTTTTTCTCCAACGCTGTCCAAAATTGAGTTCAAACCCGAATTGTCGTCATTTTCTTCAAGCTTAGCTACATTCCTAAAAGGGTTCATGATCCTATCTGTAAAAATGTTTAAAGATACGTTAAATCCCGAATGTATAGAACATACATTATAAATAAAAACAGTATTAAAATGTTCTTACCTGGTGTTGCATAAACTACCGTAAGGGCCCAAGTTAGGGCAACAACTAGGGCAGCGAAAATTGTCAGAGATCTCATTGTTAAATGAGAAATTAATAGAACGTAGACAATTTACTAATTTTGACTATTGTCAATTTGATTCAATGGGTTTTACTTCAAACTCAGCAGCAACAACTTCAAATACCACATACGCGTCCAAAGTCATACGTGTCATAAAATCAGAAGCCACTTTGCACAAGGGTGCAAATTTTTGGCAATTGTCCTTAGAAATGGTTTCGTGGAAGTGGAAGTCATGACATGAGTCATAAATTGACAAGTCAATGCTTTTAGCTAGCAAAGTTTGAAAGCATATAGAATTAATGATTTAATAAAAAGCATCATGACGTTATTTACGTTATTTTAATGTTATTTTTACACCATGCTTATGTTTTAAGGAAAAAAGCATGTTTGGAAAACGTGACTGTTAGAGATTCTTGTTTTCATGAATACTTTTTAGTATTATATGTTCTTCTCGGCACATGCCAATCTGCTGTCGGGCAATTTTGAAGGCACCAATATCAAATACAAAATGTATAAAAAAGTCTATAATTCCGAATATTTAGTAGTTGTCTGATAAAAATCTGCTGCTAATCACAAAATAAATTCTTAGATTTCATTTTAAAATATCTGAATATGAATGAACTATTTCATGATGACGTAATAAATGCCTACCCAGTAACAAAAGTACCATTTTATAAAAGAAATGATGATAAGTATCAAACCAAAGTTTATAAAATGAGTATTGTTTAACTCCATAAAAGAACATCTCGAGCAACGGTTTTTGTTCCATTACATCTGATTTGATATAACATGTACTACGCATCTTCTAAAGACATCACTTGTAAAACTTTCAAACTAACAGTACATGGTAGAATGACCGGAAGCTTATCAGTAAGAGGACGAGTGCAGTGTGGTTGTGAACTATATAATTTATTGTAATTTATCTTTGAACAGACTACTACTGTACTTAGCAATAGTAAAATAGGATGCTATGTAATAGTACGGTCTTGGACCGACTGAGCCTTGCCCACTAAAACATTAGATCGGAATGCTTAATATCTCCAGGGGACTCTAGATAACGGGTTTTTTCTTTCTAGCCTTTATTGAAGATCAACAGTTTCTTTTATTCGTTGGTCATCCTCATCGTGATCATCGAATTATCATATCATGCACATAATATTATCATAATCTTCCTCCTTATATCAGATATGACGCACCTCTTTTTATAACATTTACGTTGGGATGCATGCTACCGGGTAGAATTGATATTGATGATGATGATACATATTAACTTCTAAATTTTATTACCACTTCTGTCCAGAGCTTCTGTGTGTATGCCTGTTATTATTACTGTGGGCTCTGCTTCTGTACAATGATGACCTCCTTTTCCGTTCCATGTTATTATTACATCAAACCGTTTATTTGAGTCAGATAAGGATAAGGACGACAGAAGAACGGAATCGAATGGCATCTTGTTTTTCTTTGAAATCTAGAATTAAATCGTCCATCCGAGAAGACATTAAATTGATAGCTGCCTGATACTTCTGACTTCTGCTGCTGGCCATTCTTTGCCTTGAGACAGTATTGATATTTTAGTAGGTACATATGTATCATTCATTATTGTGTTCCTAGCGTTCATTAACATAAAAGCATAAAGATTTTTGAAATGAATATAAAAAACCGTTTAAACATTTGAAAAATGGAATAATCGTTAATCGTCCATTGTGCATAAGTACAAGCAATAATACTTTAACGCTAAATGACTACTCTTGAGTGGGACCATAAAACAGTTTTTCATAAACTGGATTGAAAATGATCGTACTCTAAAAAAGCTAAATTGAAATATTGCCTTTAGCTACAAACGCATCAAAATTCTTAAAAAGAGAGGTGACCAAGCCCACCTGAACCATGCAATCAATATAGATTGGTACATATATAAAAAGTGCATTTAATGCATTTTTATAACCAATTTTTCGGCTTCTGTTCAAGCTACTCATTTTCCCATTATACGCATCAAAAACCCAAACGTAGCTTGTGCTAATGATGTAAAGAAGTGAAGACGATCGCCATTGAGATGAAGATCAATGTAAGTATAGGCAACATTTTTCATCTATCCAACTTCTGAAGCTTGCTTGCATGTAAGTTCATTGAGAAGACACAATATGAGAGAAAATGACTTATGAGTTCACACATTACTGGAAACAACTGAAAACCCCATCGGCAAATTTGTATAATGCAAGTCTTTTTGCCTAAAAATTGAAACAAGGTTATTGAATTACTCAAGTGTATAGTCACAAAATAAGTAATATTGTAAATTGATTATACAAATAGAAGCCAGTAATGTAATGCCTTGAACGTTCGTTATGCTTTTTAAAAAATTCTAAAAACTTACTAATATTAAGGACATATCCGATTCCGAAGCTTTAGATCTAGTTTAATGAATATATAATACTTGAAACACATTAGCAAGCGTTTAGTTTTGTAAGTAAATAAAATTACTGATATTGATACGTAGCTTCAATTCGTTGGCTCCGTCTGATTTGACGGTCAGTGGGTCAGTCTAGAAATCTTTAAGCAATATGTAAATGATTCTACCTTTCACAAATACAAACAAGAGATTCAACACCTTAAAATATTTAATCAGTTAATGACTGTAATATAATCACACAA
This sequence comes from Orchesellides sinensis, assembly GCA_027744375.1. Lineage (NCBI taxonomy): Eukaryota > Metazoa > Arthropoda > Collembola > Entomobryomorpha > Orchesellidae > Orchesellides > Orchesellides sinensis. Next base: position 7,609 of record JAHZNG010001436.1, on the reverse strand, counting down.
GTCATCATTTGTTCTCGCTTGTATCTCCTAGTTTATGATTGCATCACATGACGGGCTCCAGTTACCTAATTTAAGTGTCTCCCAAAGAGGGACTTTCAATTCTCAAATTGCAGTGTATGCATAAGAATGTATATTAACGGTGCTGCAGTAAAATAAGCAAAGAGCTAAAATTTCAAGAGGGAAATAATAAAAAACCAAGTTAACACAAAGTTTCATGTTTCACACCTTTACCATGATGAGAGGAAGAAGATGACAAAAATTAAAATAAAACTAGTAAAGCCCAACCAAAAAACAAATTGAAATGGCAGACAGAATAAATTAAAGTATGTTAAGCCGTAATGATTATGACGGTGTAAATTGTTAAAGTACCGCTACACGTCGACTTCCGAAATGGTATTATTAAAAGAAACGAGAAGTAGCAAAGGGGGAAATGTCCGGCGGAGTGATGTTAACGATTGAAATAATTCTCCATTTCGACACTCGACACGTCCTAAAAATCAAAGATAAACAAGGAAGGTGACAATGAGTTGTTATCTCATTTAAGATGGTTCTCCATTTGACCCAGTTTTTATACTTTACTCAACGTACTGTTTATGTATAACTGTTTATCAGAATCAGAATCCCCCAACGCTTTTACATTACCGTCGTCATCTCATCGTTCAGTCTTTTTACTTGCCTCGTGTCATTGTCAACACCAGTCATACCGGGGATCGGATTATTACGATGATATTTGCTGTCTCCTTTTGAAACAACTTTATCTGCTGGAAAATATACGAGTGTTTTTATATTAACAAAATAGAGCCCCGCTTATGCATACATACAAAATACATACTTTCATGCATACAAAATGAGAACAATCAAACGCCAGCTCCAGACGAAAAAAAATCATTTCCCGTTTCAACTAACTGGAACCTTGGTCTGGTCTGCAAGACTTTTGCCGTAACTGACACACATTTTATCTGTCAATCTAACGGCTTCCTGATTTTCCATTTGAATAATCTTCGCTATTCATTTCGAACCTGTATTTTTGTATTTTATGCGTGCATTGTATTGTATGTAAAGCAAAAAAATCTGGACAACAGGTTCCTTCAATTTTGAATAAAAACTCATTTACTTTCTACGGTCCAGTATACGTGTACGCATGAAAACCCATATCATTATTGCTGTTATTGTTGATTCACTTTTATACGCTTAAAATGCATATATTAGTGTAGTTTGAATAAAAACAAAGTGAATTCGGAGATTTGTTAGGGAACACCATCAAGCATACAAATTTCGTACGTGAGAGATCCAAATAATATTAAGAAACAATAACAGTATTACAAAAAAAAGTAATTTGAACACTCTTTTTGTATTGTTAGTATATAAAAATATCTTAAAAGTGTGTATAGTATTACAAATATATACATACGAAATGGTTGATGGTCGACTGAATTGAAAATTGGGTCAAACAAGACACGCATACGTAATCAGCGTTTTAATGCCCTTTTGCCTGAGAGAGTGCACCAAGTGCACCTATCCATCGTCCATCCATCCTGTCCGCGTGCAAGTAGCAATCCTTGAAAATTCAGGATATCCTTTTTTACATTTTACAATGTTTTCAAAAAACAAGATGTAAGTAATATAAGAAGTGTCCATATAATTTTTGTTATTTTCAGAGAAGTCATTAGATTTCACCTGCCGCCAACTCATGAGGAAGTATAGGGATAATTTTAGTTTATCATTCGCGTTATTCTTATTACTGAATATACCGTATCTACTGTAATATTTTACGCCCAAGATGTCTTTCAAATATGAGAATTTGTCTTGGTGTTCTTAGTTGTTGGTCCACGTAGTTTTACAACAAATACGGTATTCTCATGTGTTTAAGATTTTCCGTTAATAAAGAGTAAAAATGAGAAAAATACGGATTTATCATCATCAAAACGTTTAAACTGTATGTAAAAGGATGTATGCATATAGCGGTAGTTTAAGGTGAGCATCGTTCATCCAGATATTTTTTTTGTGAAGGAAAAGTTGATTCTTTTCTGACAGGATCCACAAGTCTTGCAGACTGACCCCTTTGGCCCTTGCCTTGTTCTTTTCTGAAGTTGGATGGACGGGACTGGACTGTAATCGAATCCAATTTTTAAGTAATTCTTGTCCAGTTGCTTTTGAAAGGCCTTGAGTTTGAGAAAAAAGTAGCATTTTTATTTTTAGTTTTTATATCGTTCTTCCAGAGAACACTTGTTATCATTCCACGTGTGTTTGTGTTTTTAAAGAGGCGGAACAAAAACAACTTTGGAGTAGTTCAAGTAGTGTAGCTCTAGAGTAATGAATGATTATAATAAAAAAAGAGCAATCAATCTTGAAATAATTTTCTTTTCTTCTTGCGTTTCTCATTTTGAATAGTAGCCTCCTCGCGTTGTAATGTTTTTGGGATGCTTTTCAACTATTTTCTTTAGTGTGGAGATCATTAGTGGAAAATAATTGGATGAAAATGAGTGCCGAATGTAGTCATGAATGTTTGATCCATAGAATTTTAGAGAAAACGAATTAATTTGTATGCAAAGAAGGAATGGGGAACGGAATAAGTTGGTGTAGATATGTGATGGGCAAAGTGTTACAAATGTGAAGTTAATATGACAAGCAGTAGTAGTGGATGTCTGAATTGTTTAATAAGGTTTTTATACTATAAGTTCTAGTCATAAAACAATCAATTATAAGAAAAGTTTAAAACCAAATACGAAAATATTTCAATAGTAATTTGCAATGATTTCCCACAGTAATTTTAATTTCCTGCTTCACAATGTATTACACAGGCCTATGGGATCCGCACCTCTAACTGTTGTTGTTGTACACAACTTAACTACCTATACACTATAAGAGGAGAAGACTATTTGGTGCCGTAATAAATCTAATAGAGATGTTGAAATCATAATGCTCAGGATCATGGTGATTTTTAACTTCATAATTTCTCTAATCTTTTTATAAAATGGAGGTTTTAATACTCTTCTTTTAAATAGATATAAAGCTTTTTTATTGCATGAATTTGATCTTTCTTTGAAAAACTTACAGATAGAATTCAATAGTTATTGTTGTCAATTTTTAAAATGCGATGATTCAATTGAAACTTGACTCTGCTCAATCATAAGCATGCCCCTTGTATCAAAAAGGATAATAAGATGATTTCTCTTCCCTGATCAAATCTACAATCCCAAGAAATCGTTGTGAATGAATAGAGATCTAATATGTAATATTACATAGAAGTCTCCACATGAATCAGCACAATTCAAATCTACTTATTTAATATTTTTAAAGTATAGCGACATCCATCCAAGTGAAGCCAGCAACAGATGCATCCAAGATTTATACAAAATTTATAATAGCAAGGATAATTCTTTAAGGAAGCGATAAATTAATGCATGACTTGCATATTCTTTAATTTGAGCCCTCACTGACTCCTGAATGTTTCTCTGGAAAGGGACAGAATTGGTGGATCAAACAATACAATTATTTTTACACTTCCTGAATTAAATCACTATTTTTCTAACCTGTTAATATAAATTTTAACTTACGGAAAAGTTGAAAACACCTAAATACATGAACATTTAAAGGTTCCTTATAAATTTACAACATGCTTTGTTGGAAAAATAGTGTAAAGGTTATGATTACATATGAAGATTATCCACAATATGAACATTTATTGTACAACATACTTGATGCTGTGTATAAGATCACCATTTACCATAACATGATGGATTTTTGGAGAATAACGAATATAAAAGGAAGGAACTGAGAAAATGCTTTTTAAATTTCAATTTCAGTTCTTTTACTTTAATAATTGAAGTGGCAATGGTGGTCTTTTATCTGGCGCTAAGCTGGGCATCATAAGTTCGTGGTAAAATTCATGAAGCACTTAACCTATCATCACCTTAGTTCGATTTATTGGAATAAACCAGTAGATTTTATTCAAAGTGGAAAGAGATGAGAGGTTTAGTAAAAATATTTATTGATCTCCAATCTCTCAAAGTTTCCATCAGCATAAATAACCGGGCAGGGGCACCCTTTTCGCCTACTTACCTTATCTAAGCTACGAAGTCAAAAGAAGGATTAAAACGGTACTTTTTTCGCCCTTCTTTAGAATTAACTCGAGACATTGTGGCTGTAAGGCCAATTCTGAGGTGGCATGTAAAACAGCTACTTTATTAGAGAAAGGTTTAATGCCTCGAAGGAAGATTTGAGTTTTTAAGCCTTTAAATTATTCAAAACCTGAATGAATGAATTCTTATTATTAAAACTTTTTGTAAACTTTACTCTGAACAGTTTTATTGACTCCGCCAAAGGAATATAATACAGTGGTAGACTAAAAATATCGGTAGAGTAAAACATAATGTAAATGAATAATACAATGTATTTTGGATGAAAACATAAAAAAAGAAGGATGCGCACTCGCTGTACCACTTACTTCTCGATAACTACGATTAATCAAAGTGAACCTTAATCAAAGTAAATGGCACTCGGTACACAACAAAAAAGATAAACCACTGAATTCTCATTGATAATGCATTTATGTATCTACTCCTGAGATCTAATCAGTTTGCTCTGGTTCTTCCATTAAATTTTAAATCCTGACTTGTTGAAGTTTTTTATAAACTTTATTTTACTTATAGTAGAGGTACGCGTCCGAAATCTCCCAAATGATATAGGGATCATAACGATCGCAAGGTAACAACTGAACTAGCATTGGATAACTCTTGGTTAATACTGGGGCAAGACACAGGTCAGTTCCTGACTGTCTTATCCAAAAGTCACCGTAAGTATTTGGAATCAAGTCCCAAACCATGTTTGGTACGTCCTTCCTGCAAGCCTTGGCCTTTACAGCCGTGTGCTTCTCCGACATACCAAAAATACAAGCTGCGTCATGAGAATGGGCATCCACTATTTGCTTTCCACCTCTAACCTTATAAATAAAGAATGTTGACCTATTGCATGGTTTAATGAAAAATTGGTTATCAATCTCCTTGAAACTGCAGATTAGTTATTCATTACTTTTCACTTCTTAAAATATTTTTTATAATTACCATTCTTCAGAATTCAGATTCACCATACTGCTTGTTTTATTCTCGTCCCTATTATTTGGGATGGCAATAAATTGGTTTAGCTTGATATTTCGAATTCGCTGCTCTGTACGCTGCGACTTAGCTTTCCGATAGTAAAACTTGCCTGAAAAGGGTTTTCACAATTTTCGTTGAGGGCTCTAACCATATCTGGATAACGCTGTTCTGTAGGAGACGATGATTGTGCTAAAATCCGCAAAACTTCTTCAACTTGTTCCGCTGAAAGATGTATCGCATGATCACAAATCACAGGAAGTAACAGAAATCCAAGAAGACTCACTAAAACCAATCCCTTCATTTCGTAAATTTGGGTACTTTACCAAAAACTTTTGGATTTTCACGAAAACAAACAACCACAACGGCTACCTAAGCTGCATTAATCATTAAACCTATAACTACTATTATATTAGATGAAACTAACGTTAGATCAATACTTTCTCAAAACTAGAAACTATTTGAAGCACCAAACACACCTAGAAGAAAGGAAATAACTGTCACTCGAACAAAATTGCAATTCTAAAAAATGCTACACTTTAAATTTACTTGCGTGTTTTGATTAGACATAAGAGAGCCGTTTGACTAGCTTTTTGTTCAAATTTTTCAAAGTGACTGAGCTTGTGAGTTTTTCTGCAATGTCAATCTTTAAAATATTGCAAAAAATTCCTGCATTATTCGTATATTCCAAATAAACAACTTCTTCAACTACCTTTGTCAAATGACTCATGGGTATTTGATTTCTGCTTGTGAGCCTTTTTTGGAGTGAATACAGTTAAAAGTGAAATTTAGTCATTATTACTACATGTCCGATTGGGTTGATAGTGAGCACGTTGCCTGCAAGTTGACTGACAGATTGATGATTATGATTAGCCGATGCATATAATGCATAACATGCATAACGATCTTTGTACTCTTAAAGCAAGTACCTAGAACACAGTGTGTTCGAATTTGATGATAAGGAAGATGCATGACATATGATCATGTTCGCAGCGCTGGGGTACAATTGCAAGGATCACAAACACAAAACCGGTTGGCGAATTCAAAAATTGAGGAATGAAAAATTTCCATAATCATGTAATAACCTGCAAATAAGTATCCATTATACTAGGCACATCTTCATCAATTTGCTATGTTTTATATCCTCTTACCTTACCTGGCCTTCCGTTTTGTAATCTTATCACATAAGCCATATTATNAGAATGAAAAATTTCCATAATCATATAATAACCTGCAAATAAGTATCCATTATACTAGGCACATCTTCATCAATTTGCTATGTTTTATATCCTCTTACCTTACCTGGCCTTCCGTTTTGTAATCTTATCACATAAGCCATATTATGCAGTTTTAAGAATTACGTACGTATAAAAAATGGAATACACCCAAATAGTGTGACCGGTCATGTTCTTTCGTTTGAGAACTAATGCATACAAATAAAAGTAATAATTTACACTTCATTTTGTACACGAGGAAGTTTGCATTCTGATTGCGTTTCACTCAAAACAAATCTTCTTTCAGCTATTAAAATATTTTAAATATTATATGGAAGCGTGGTATATTTAAACAGAAAAACATTTATCATGATTAGCATACGTAGAATAATTTTTTTATAGTGGGTCGTAGGTACGTACTATTTAATGAAAAAATCTCAGCCCATAACCATGAATTATAAAGAGTAATTTTGAAAATGTTTGCCAACAATGAATTTAGGGCCTTTGCTTCGTCGTGGTCGTGGGAAGAATGTGAAGACAGGAAGGAAGGAACAGATTACGGGTCAGTACTGAATAAATACAAATATTACGAACCTATTTAGAAAGATATGCAACGCATTTCTATGCAAATTAGGCACTAGCTTTTCAGTACATCCTACTAAATTCAAAATTCGCTTACCTATTAGTGTAATTTAATCACATTATAAATTGCAACCTATTGAAAATGAGTCAATTGCTATTATGTTCCGCATGATTTGTTTATCTTGTAATTGTTATTATGTGTCAGCGGTAAATTAGTTCTTTTATTTGATGGCGTTACTACTTCTTACCAAAGATGTACAAATTGTCTGAAATAATTGTTTATATACAAATAACAAAATTGTTTTGCTATAAGACAAGATGAAAATGCAATTATCGTTTATTATTTCAAACTTCCGCATTGTTCGCAAGTAACAGTGTTACATAGAATAGCTTATTGTCAAAGGTCGCAAATAGGTCACAGGTATATTTATCTCATAGTATGAATTACACATAGCAATTGGTATAAAGATATATGGACATAATTTCAAATGTCGAATTATCTCTCTTTGTTCCCGTTCCCGTACAGAAAGTTTTTACCAAACTTATAGGTATGTTATCAAACGCAACATAGTATAGGTAGATAGACATATATTGAAAGCCATAAAAAGTACAACTCTGTATATTATACAATACAAAAGCGACAGAGTTCCTTAATTAAAGAACTCTTCTACCGCATTGTGTATTTTTCTATCGCTAAAATACCCATTTTTCTTGACCTCA
>JAHZNG010001435.1:0-11953 GCA_027744375.1 Orchesellides sinensis | reverse complement strand
ATTTTTTTAAGAAGCTGGATATGTCACCTTGCCACCTCTGGGACTTTTCTTGGTACGCTTATTTTTAAGGTTACCACCGGATCAGGCTAATGTGGTAAAATACTGTCACTTTCCTTCGCAATTGACATCAAACACATATCAGTCCCAATATGCACATGTATGAGACATCGACAAAATGACAGTTTTCTTAGGGCAACTCCAGCGAAGTATATTGGTCTATTCTGTGGCTGATCTTATTCCTTTTACTTGTAGTAGGTTTACATAGGGATATATTCTTTATCGAAGATTATAGGCATGTCTCAATACAAACAAAAATACAATATTTGGGATCATAACATTTTCCATGCCGTTTTAAAGATACTTCGAAAAAAATATTACTAGAAGTAGCAAGTAATCTCTCATCCTATTATCACTGGGTCCGGCCACTCCATTCCATTAGTATAATCAGCTTTCAAACCACATGCAGCACATGTACACACTATCATTTCCATAACTTGGCCAGAAGCCTCTTCCCCGTCACTTAAACCTCTTCTTTGTGCATTAGCCACATGCATACTTGCTACTTACTTTGTGCATCTTCCAGCACTAAACAGAGACTTTTAAAACTTCTACATTCTGTTTTTTACATATGAATTTCCCATTAGAATATTTATGCTTAAAAATCTTTCTTGTGATGATTATACGTTTTAACAAACTCAATAACACTATTAATGATGCTCTATTTCAATCAACTAGGTATATTTAATCATCCTTATCTACAGCAATATGCCTAAATAGAGGTTATTAAGGCTTTCACAATGTATTTAAAACTGGAAACTACGTAGTTCTGTTTCATCAACTTTGATTTATGACTTTGGACTAAATTCCTTTAAGATTATACAGCGACTCTTGACTTCTTAGGAATGCAGAGATGTTATCCTCTGAAAACCATTCCCTTACAATTTCTTCTTTCAATGTAATAATAAAACCTGACACATAGAATACATAGGTATATCAATGAATCAAACTTAAATATTTGACCATTGATAATAAACGTTCGTTTCATTAAACTTTGGGTTTGTGTAGACCCTGACCTTCATAGCTTTAGTATCCTCACACACTGTGACTGTGTGAGAAAATGAAATTCTTAAATGAATTCCAGGGACAGGAAATCTACAGATGTCATTTTTACTTATAATTAACTCTACACAATGAAGTCATTCAGTTAGATATGTAGGCATATTATTTATTTTTGACTTTATTTGTGATTAATCAGCTTTCGTATTACAGAAGCCGAAATGAGTCACATTTTAAATCTCTCTCCTAAACCTAATTTCCAAATCACATGCGGTTTCTGTATGACTAACAAAACAGAATGTCTGACGAGATGAGTCAAACTTTAAATGAATGCAGAGTGAGTGCTTACTGCATGATTTTTATCCATACAAACTCCTTCGCAAAAATAACTGCTTCTTTGCACTGTTTTGGTCACTAAGTAAATGACAGCGTTCATTTGCAGATCAACTTGTTTTTGTTACTCAGTTGGTGATGAGCGTGATGAGATGATGAATGAGTCATGCAAACAGAACGAGTGTGTCAAAGGACGATTAAGCAAATTATCTCTTATTCGTTTTACTTTTAGTTTTAAAATTTGACACAAACATAATACTATAGACTGCCGACACACGTATTAACCTTATGACACATCAGGGTATCAATGAGCATTGAAAATAGGCAAAAAATAAACGATTGAACAAGAAATTAACAAAGTAGCAAGAGGGCATCTTGAATTGCAGAAATTATATCCAGGACTGAAAGTTCAAGATTTGTATGTACACATAAATCAAAGCTATAGTTCACTGGATGTATTTAAAGCTCGTTTTAGGAGTGTAAAAATACTTGTCAATTCACAGTGACATTGGATTTCCGAAATGACATAAGCTAAAACCAATATGACGCCCATGCCATTATTACATACATACGTCAGTTTGTTACCGTTTGATGTCCCTCCTCCAGTGTCAAAGAATTCCATGCGGCATTGGCAGTTTTCTTGGCAGCGTCGATATAAAAGTCTGTTACAGTTAAGGCTAGCTGATATTATGTTTCCTTTCTCATAACGTATGAGTTCACCATAAAATATATCTTCCTTTCTTTTTCTAAGTCTAATCTACTTCTCGTCAACCCGATCCTTGTGACAGACAGGAGTAACTGAACTGAAGAACAAAATACAATAAGCCTAGTATGACTGTTCCTGTCAAAAACCGTCACTGGACTTCCTTCCACCAGAGTGCTTTTCTAGCTAAGTGATTTTTCTTTGAGTAAACGACATCTGATAGCTAACACAAAACCACGAAAGCAAATGAAAATACCCTCTTAAAGGATGAAACCCATTCTAGCACATTAAGTATAAAACTACAAATATTGGAAATCCAACTATGTATATTTAATATAAAGGAATTATTTTATGTCATTTTAAGTGACAAAACTGGGCATTAACCGAGTAGTTTAAAGTGTAGACGCTTACATACGCGACCTAATTACTATTTAAATTGAATTCATTTACATTTTAAAGTTTCTTAAACGGTACGTATGCAGATTAGACGTGATTATGCATTGTACCAGCTTTCTGCTTGCAACTGTTACCCCTCTGCAGAGAGCTGGATACTGGATAAACGAACTAGGTCTCATCAGAATTTAAAACACGGGAGTACGTTCTCCTACGTCATTAAATTAAGCAGCTGTTTCCGTTTGTCCTGCTTTTTTACTTCTTATAACTATGCATACCTTTCATCTCCTTCTCTTTAGACACACTATTTTTCATCCACCCTCCCACTTCTAATTAGATCTACAACGCCTCTAATACGGACAAACCTAAACATTTACACACGAAGAAAGTCAGTAATTAAGCTTCTGGGCACACCAGTTCATCGTTTTTGAGCTACCAAGTAACACTAATGTCAGAAATCAAGCTGGCAGCCCCATTTCTGATTAGCCCATAGGTTGTCAGATGTGCATAGCCACCGTGATGAAATTAAAGCTGCGAAAATCCTTCTTCAGCAGAAGGCCTGATAATAAATTCCATGCGCTTGAAATAAAAATATCCCTTCCGTTTTAACAAGATTTATAAGATCTTACTAACAGTTACTCCTTCATAGGTAGATACATACGCTACTTAAAACTATAAAATAAGCAAAAATCTAAATAAATCCAGCTAGTATCATAATCACGAGGTGGGTGGCTTGCAAAGCCTTTTTTTATGATTCTTGCCATGCATCCCTTTAATCCAACATGTCAGCACATAAAACATCGTCCGCGAGGGACGATGATGTAGAAATGGAAGAAGAGATGAAACAAGAATTGAAATTAAATTAGCTTCATGTAGTGCATTCGCTCACACGACCCTCGTAATTCTCCATCATCCAGATTTACCGACGAATACATACATATAAATCAAATTGAGTCTTTTTTAACTTTCATGATTTTTTCTTCAACGTTTTTTATATTTTATCCTTTCTTAACAGCAAATCGTCGTCTCAACAAACCAAATCCTTGGGAAAAAGAACATCAGTTTTAAAATATGAGAAAAGTTTTCTATTCATTTTTGATGGTGGTGCATCAACTGCATTCTCGTAAGTAGTATCTATCGTCCTATGAAATGAGCACACAATGAGCCTCGAGTACACAATCAAGACTTGAGAGTAGAGTTACGGACATGGACATGCATTAAGTTCTCGAATGGAAGACGTTCAATCCTTATTTCTTTAACTTACGCAACTCCTTTTTTCTTTTTCAGAAATTGCTTGAGAGTATGGACACAAGAGTCACATTAAAAAGCCACATGATAAAATATGGATCAACTAAAGGTCGCTATGCCTGCCTATGCGTAGAGAAAAGGTCTTTCTGGACAAAATTTACCAACTCTGTTTCTTCCAGAAGTAAGAGTGGACTCCAGGGCTTTACTCGCCACTACTTGTTTCTCCACTCACATATATTCTGATATCAACTTTTGAGTAAATAGAGAAGATATCTTATTCTTGTCTCGGTCTCGGTGGGTAACAAACCAAAGTATTCTCTTTGGATCCAGCAACATAAAAAACCATACAGATGCACTATATAAAAAACGAATAAAATTCCTGAGACACACCAACAAGATTCTTTCCTCCTTTTTCATGTACTTTACTTTGATACGCAAGCACACACGCACTCACACATGTGCATCAGCCCTAGACGCAATAATCATAATATAACATAAAAATATAAACGAATAGAGAATAAGGTAAAACATTAAAGGTCTTTCAGTCTAAGGTCCTAAGTCTTCTCTATTTTTTTTACTGTCGGATAAGTTCCATCCATCCATCTATCTCCAAGCAGCATTTATGTTATTGCATTGCCATCATAATGCTCTTTTACACTCTATATCCATCCACTTATGGAATGTCTTTCGAGATCTATTTCTCATCCCTTACTTACAGAAGCTATCTTTGCATCCTACTTTTTGTGATCTATAGTGTGTTAGCGGCAACATACAGTAGTGCGTGATATATGATTGCGTATTAGTAAGAATGCATGGTTCAGTTACTCAATATTTTTCCTACTATTTTCTGTAAAAAAGCATTCCTTCCAAAGTTCAGTCTCTTGTACTTCATATTTCGGAAAGAAAAGGAATGATGTAATGTGAATGTGCCAGTAGAACACAATTGCACGCATAAAATACTTTACTTCAAAGCACTTTTCCTTGTGTGTGCTATATTTATTATGAATGTTTTACATGGCTCATTTTAAAGACTCTAGTATTACTGCTAAGCAAGCTAAAGTATTTTCCAAGCCGGCATGCTCCTATCATCTTGAAATAATATATGAGCTCCCATTATTGTCACCATTAAAAAGTCTAGAATGAGTGCAGTAATAGAAAGGTGAGGGGGATATTTTTTAGGTTGCTTGCATTGACATAAGTCTATTTCTTATGTCAATGGTTGCTTGCTTGCTTTTAAATATACCTTACCAGACAAAACTGGTAACAATAAGCTCTTTGATAGTTTTTTTCGAATAAAACTGTTGTTAGAGTATTTTTGATCCTCAAGTGCTTCATAGGGACTATATGTATGTCTGTATTCTATGACCCCTGCTGGAATACAAATATGCATGTATGTTTGTGTTTTAATACTTATGCATATTTCTAAAAATAATCCTACCTAGCAGAATTTTTAAGTGAGATTTCTCTGTTAATCCTTTGGTGCCATGAGGCAAAACTCCATCAAATGGTACATTCACCATTCCAAAAGGAACACGACTCTGTACTTCTGTTATTCCTTTTTATAGGTTAAAACCCCAAAAGTTACAAATAGCAAGACTGGCGACATCGAAATAACTTTAACATACTACACATACCAAAGTCATTATGAAACTTTTAAAGAACAAGACTTTTATGAATTGCTTCAATTGCTTTACTGAAATATAGAATTAGCTGTCACTTTAATTGAGACAAAGTTTAAAAAAGTCTTTTCTCAACTAACATATGCTCACTTACTTTAAAACCAACAAAAGAATACAAATTAAGTGTTAATTGTATAAAATTTCTTTAAAAATAGGGAGAAGCTTTAGGCATTATTCTCTCACAAGAAACAAATAAATAAATAAGGACACTGTCAGTAGAAAATTGAAGGCATTATTTAATTAAGTCACAGAGCCCACTCGGAAATAAACCATTTAAGTTTGAACGGAAGTGGATTCAGTAAATATACCGACACATACACAACATAATTTGGTATACAACATGAAAATTTATATTTCCAACTATGAAAAAGGTTTTAACAAAAATAATACAATGCATTATGCATCCCTGTTGCCTTTGCATCAGCAACTCCGGTATGAGCTTCACAGGAGCACCTGTGAGAATTTTTACCATCCCACAACTAAACTGAGCTGACACGAACGAAACCCCAAAAGCCTTCGAATACTCAACCCTAATGCAATATTATCATTACCCTTCAAAATTTAGGTTTCGTTATTACCACATACAGTTATCGTGTACAACACAGATGGAAAGCATTGCATGGCATCATGAGAGGCAGAAAGTAATTTCATTTCCTGCCTTTTGCCTAATCCCGATATTTCCTACAAACCAGAAGCCTAACCCCAAAATGCCACGTGTAAAACCCTAATCATTATTTAGAAACCTTAAAAATTAAACCACTTTAATGCATGAAATGAAATCCGTCAGCTCCCTCTGTTAACAGCTAACAATGACGCTTACTTATACATCTTCGATGTCATTTTCAATTTCCATACGTATGCAAAAAAGTTAAAGCAAAATATTCTCTTAATGTATTCACTGAATGCGCTGCGTACTTAAAAGAAAAATATTGTTCGACAACATCAATATTAATTTGCATGTAGAAATAAGGCTGAAAAGTAACCCACGACTCGACAATGAATGATAAGTGATACCAATGACAATAATTGATATGATACACCCTCAAATTGAAAAATCGTGGCGAAGATGGCCACGACTCGTGCGTAAAATATTGGCAGGTCACTACGTCTATGTTGATATGATGTGAATCAGTAATTAACTTTACAAAACTGCGAGACCACAAACTGCGACAGGCCCAAACACAAAATAAAAACTCTTTGCAAATTGTCCACTCCTTAATAAACATATACTTTACTTTAAATTGCGTATCATTGAAACTTTTGCCGCTGATTGATAGACTGTCCTTGAAACCTGCATACACACGTTCTTCGCAGCAGTCTGAGCTTGGAATGTTAATGAATGTGCAAAAATGTGGCACGGCTAATAATCATGTTAGGTATGCATTTCACTTCATTGCCATAATACAAATTCAACAAACCACAGACAATATTAAAGATAATTTACAACTTTAATATATATGGCTCATATTTTAACATCCTGCTACTCAATTATCAATAAGATACATTAAATAGTGTATGCATGAAAAATTCTATTATTTCTTCACAAGTACTTGTCGGTTTTCACGTTGCCATCTGAAAAACCGAGTCCCTGAGTATCTTACCTAAAAAAGACATGCCTAAGCCATGACTCTGTCTACTGCACCACTTATGTGCAAACTAAACAAGTGCAGTTCAAGTTCATAAATATTTTCACCTATTCTCCCAAAAGAATTATATACACCTATCATGCAACCAAACAACCTTACCCTTAAACAGCCATGNACACCTATCATGCAACCAAACAACCTTACCCTTAAACAGCCATGCAGTTCTTTCTCAACCACACCATTCTTTTTTATCACATTCTTCCCTACTCGAGTTTGCATTTCGATAAACGAGCCTTGCTCTCGCTGCATCAAGAAACCGTACGTTAAACATATTATCTCAGAAAATTGGAAGGGAAATGGTGTTACAACGATACTTTTCGTTCGTATGGGGCTTTCTCCACAGCTAGGGTTAGTATCATCGACTCAGTTCATCCATCACTGAATTTCTTTCCAACACTCCTACAACCGCGCAGTGTTCTGCATAATGCCTTTCTTGTTGATAAAAACCTACGGGAAAAAGGAAGACGAAAAACTTCTTGTCGACTATGCAAGACTAACTCCGTTGTGTAGTGAAAACTGCGCGTAAGCCATGCATGAGTTTTAGAGAGAATACTACAAGATGCTCGCAAAACGCCTGCCTGCCATCCACGCGGCTCGCCTGTAATGTAACCAACGGCGAGCAGCCATTATTCACTGAAGGGAAAGTTTCGCGTGCTTCAAAGTTCCAACTCTTATACTTATGTGTATCTAACAAATTCTACTTGAGTTGACTCAAAGGCAATGCACCGTGAACACCAGCGGCATGGTAGAATTATGTAATACGATGATAGGAATAACCGTAATGATGACTTGTTACAAGGTCGTCAGTGTAGAAAATTTCTTTGTTCCCTCTGAGTGTGTTTTACACATCTGGAGTTTTTGAATGTTGAAAGAAAGTTGTCTTTTACCAAGCACTTCAACTTTCTTAGCTATAAGATACTTTCCCAATAATTAGCATCTTGCATAAAAGTGCAAGAATTGTAACTGCTGATTTGTTGCATCATGTATGTTTTGCATTTTCAATGGAAAACTTTTTCAAAAGCTGGAAAATTCAAAGGTTTCTTAGCTTACCTCAGCTGGAGTCACATCACCGTTTTGCTGCTTCTCATCCTTCTCTTTCTTTTGCTTGCGGAGGAAGCTGAATCTACGGAATGAGCGTTTCTTTTGAACCTTGGTCTTCTTTTCTTCTCCTTCCTTGGTTGGAGTAGTATCTCCATTTTGCTTCTGTGGCTCTTCTTCCTTAGGTTTCAAAGCCTCCTTAGCAGCGTCAGACACCTTATCTACAGCCTCGTTTGCGATGTCTTTCATAATGTCCTTCATCTGCTCCTTGGCTCCCTAGTGGTTAAGTGAAAGAAGTTGTAGTTAGAAAACTTCTAAAAAATTAGCTCATATTTTTTAAATGCCAAATTTCATCAACAACACATTACATCATGCTACAGTGTTGAATGTTGCATTGCATGCAGAATGAAGGAGAAATTCATAAACTCATCTTTTTTCGGTTTAAGATATCTACTAGCACGTGTTGGAAACATTGTAAAACACTATGTGTTTGCAGCTCTGGAATACAGTTTCTTACTCCCCTTCAAAAATTCGACTTGGCGAATGGATACATATCTACCTAAATGGTTGGTAAAAATACCTGACTTTCTTTTTTATAAGGAAGCCTATAACTTTGCAGCTTTTCCACCCTTTCAAAAAGTCCAAAGAGAGCTTCTTAAGATGCTGTGCACTGACGACTTTATTTTCCTTTTTATTCCATCTTTTCCTCTTCTAATTCTGATTTTGTATACAGTGGCTGAATAACATCAGTACACTAACAAGGAAAGAAAGAATACGGGTGCTAAGTACAAATTTTCGTTGGAAAAATGAATATAATATTAAAGCCTCTTCAAGAGTTGTACTTTGTACTGAAATCGGGTAGGCAGTAAGGCACGGAGGAGGGAAGCCTGGTAATTTTAGCTGTATTGTGCTCTTATGCCGAAAATCTTATGACGAAATGCTTCACCAGAGACACAATTTCAACGTTAAATGTGGGCATTATGCTCTATTGATTTCATGAATCCTACTTTACAGTAATATGAAGTACGTCTTCATGTTTCCCCTAGCTCTTAATAGTCTTAACAACAGTTTATTTCTATACAAAAACTCAAAATGTGTTAGAGTTCATGCTTCCTCCTGTTATGTCCTTTATAGTTCTTAAATGCTGTGGGATTCCAGTTGCAACTCGTTTGGAGGCTAAATGAGAGCATTTGCCTTCATTGACTGTCCGTAGCAAAGCAACCCTTTTGTAAAAGTTAGTTCTCTTCAGAAGAAGGAAAAGTTTTAACAAAACCACCGTCTTTTTCCTTTGCCCCTTGGCTGAAGAAAATAATTTCTTCGTCGAGTTTTACAATGTACCTATATATCCTATATCCTATTCGTAACTCTTATACATAAAGAGGAAGTAATATTCAAATGCACTCAAGTGTATTTGTTATTTTATTACACACACACACATCATTTATTGAATTTGATGGGTCCATCTTTCCACTTAATGCTTCAAATAAAACGGGGGGAGTCAATTGTCAATTACGTTACATAAAAATCTTTGCCAGCTTCACAATGTTATTGAGAGATGGGAAATCCTTTTAATGATGCCAAATTCTGCGTGATTCTAGGTATATGGTTGAGCCAGAATATACAAGAGAATCAAAACATTTTATAGTAATAACAGTAACAAAACGAGTTGCAATGCAATTTAAATTTCTCATTTCAGGAAAACTGTTTAATAAACAAGGGTGAGCATACCCAAATTTTTATTACTTCACGATAATATCTACTCAAACTCTACCAAATAATACGCAAAATAATATCAATTATCAAAAGTCCCTCCTTCAAGAAAGTATAAACAGTAGCTAAGGAGTGTTTTACTAACAAAAAAATTTGGGTTTAGACCAGGAAATCAAAAAACTTAATTGAAATCATTTTAGACCTGTTAATTATATTCAAAGCAAAGAAAACTACTTTTTCTTCCCTCAACTAAGCAAATTTGACTTAACATTGAACCTCCGTTCTGTCTAAGAATCTGCAACTGGATCTTCGAATTTTACATGAAACGTACCAATAGCAAAGTTTGACGTATTGACTATATTGATGCATGAATGATTATGTTTAAATTCGCATCCAAAAAGAAGCTCAGTCAAAGTCCTACACCAGCTTTATTCCAGACATAATAAATAAAGACATGAAAAGCTAGAAATGGCGAATCTTTATCAACTCAGTTCTTTACGTTTTAGTGTCGAAGCCATAGGCACCCCGAGCTTTCCTGTCTTTTATAGACATCATAAAACCTGGTTGTATAAAAGGGAAGCTGATTTTAATGAGATATGATAGGATTTTTTGCTTACCTCGATAATGTGGTTACCGCCGTCCTTTCCAGCGTCTCCATTTTGAAGAACGACGTTTTCCTCAGCTACGACGGCTTCTCCTTTCTTTGGAGTTCCCGAGATTGTTGCTTTGCTAGCTTTTCCACCCATGTCGAATTAATTTAAAAAATAATTTGATGCGATATGAAGTTCAGTAAAATAAAAATTGGCTGTTTGCTATCGTCCACCTCCTGGGTTATAAATCTGTAACCAAACACAATAAAATTGTTTATGTTAAAAAGCTATTCATAAAAGAGCACAGGAATAAAAATAATCCCCAGCTAGAGCATTACAGCAGCATGTTATGTCAATATGTCATCAAATCATTAAACATTTCGAACCCGATCATGTTAGTCAGAGAAAGGAATCTTAAAGGATGAAAGGAATGTTTAGTATGACAAGTATGCGCTTTTTTCGTTGTAAAATATGCTGACAGTCCGTCATTCAAAATTGTATTATAGCATTATAGATAGAAGTCATGTTACATTTTGGAAGATTTCTAACAACTGAGTATAAGAGCACCGAAAAAAACATTTGGCTAAGGCAATTTGCCATCTCATTACTTTTTTTCTTATGGCCAGAGCAGGCACTATTCAATTAAACGAGATTCATAGGCACAAATGTAAGATGAGATTCTGATCCACCTTACCAATCATAAATTCAAAAGACAATCAGTCAGGTCATCACATTATTGAGATAAAAGTATGAATGTATTCAGATATGCATTCCTCCACCCTAACTTATTGTACCAGTAAAAGCATCTGGTGATTAAATAGCACTACACAATTTTTAAAAGAATGCTAGTTGAAACTACTGATTAAAAGACTGCTTCCCATATTGTATAAATGAGCAACGTGAAATTAGAATTCGCAAGAAATTACAAAACCCACCAGTACCATCTAAATTGCCATACACATGCCATGTCCAACTACGACCAACACATATTTCCTTCATCTCCTTTGTTCAAAAATATTTATTATTATTACTAACACAGTCTAGAGAGAAAAGAGCACAGTAATGCAGCTGTGAAGAAGGATTACCAGCTCCCAGTAACGAAGCCAGCTTGCAAGAGTCACATGAATCACGCTCTTCTGTAAGCTAAACAAACAGAAAGCTACACATCGACAATTCCAAAATGCCATTACTTGTTTGAAGACTAGAGTAAGTGAATGTACACGGAACTTCGCAATGGTTTTAGAATCAGAGTTGCAGGTGAGCAAATATATGAGGAAAGATAAAACACCGGTGATGCGGTGTACCATGCAGCATGGATGATGATATCATAATCAAGGTAATGTTGCTCTGCTCATTATCATGGGAGAACGAAAAACATATTTGCAGACCATTCTTTGTTCCCAGCATCTATCTGTTCAAAAGGCATGCACATTTTTGCCAGTCCTTTTAGTCCTGCTGGAGAGCGCATGATTGCTGTAATTATTACTCTAAAACCAGTTTTGCCCCAAGCACAATTCCCTTTGGCATTAGCATGGTACGCTCAAAACTTATTAGCAG
>JAHZNG010001434.1:0-14483 GCA_027744375.1 Orchesellides sinensis | reverse complement strand
GTAATGTCTATTTGCAGTTAGGCAGTTTTTATGGTACTTTGGTAATCTTCAAAGATTATCTTGTTTTATTTACTTCGTACATTTGATTCAAGTACAAGTACTTCCTTATCGGGGCTTATTAGAATCCTAAACTATGATAAAACTACGATACCGACGTTGTGCTTCATATCATGTTTACAGAACCCTAAAATTCAAGCATGAAAACAAAACTGTAACTGAGTTTTGCTAAGCAGAATTGTTGTGGTTCCTTAAGTTTTTAGTGACGATGATGATAGGGAAGCAACCCAAGCAACTAATGAAATTCCACTTACTCTACGTGCACTATTAAATTCACATTATCAGAGAAATAAAGCTTTGTTCAGAGCTCAACAATGATATGTTTATATGCTAAATGTAACCTGACTTACGAGCAGTATTGCATTACTAATAGCAATTTCATCCATCCATCCAGGTCCAGTAGCACTGCTAAGTACATTTACATCGTAATTCGCCTTGTCGGCCAGACACTCAGAGAAATTCAGCGAAAAAGAAACTGAGCTACCACAAGCCACTCAGCTATTCAAAGTGTAAGCTTTTAAACACATACGTAAAAACTTATAAAGTAAAAAATAAATATAGATGATGACGAAAACGCAAGGTAACATCAGCTCTTGTAAGCAAAAGAATCAGTATTAAAGGAAGCAGAGGATGTCGGCATATATGAAGAAAATAAAACCAGTCCTGACTCTCGTCAAGTCATTATTATTATTGCATTTATTGCTTTTCTTTGCCTTAATCACTAACTCCAGTGAAGAAACAAGTTTTGTTGAAAATCAAACACACAGGAACATTATTACCGCCTACCATCTCCAAAACCAGCTAAAGCTCTTTTCGGGCGCATTCATGACTACCGGTGTAATAATGCAGTATTATGTGTTCTATTCAAAAGCAGCTACTACAATTACTTTACTTGCAGGGTAAACATATATCAACATTCAATATCATCGCATATTCAATATGCGCATCTTGTAGAAATGCATTGGTATGAAAAATATAGAACTAGACGGAGTGGAATGTATGTATATCTTTACATATGAAAAAAGTCATGAGAAGTTTTATAAAAACACCCTGTGCTAAAAAATCAGCATTTTATATTGAGCATATGAGTATTAAGTCATAAAAATGATAGAAATCTTTCACTTCTTAACATCATGCCCACTTCTCTATCACCACACTGTAACTTTAGTTAAATTTACAACTCCTTTTGCATTTTGACTGTATAGTAAGTGGGAGTCGGGAGATTGTATATGAATACATAAAAAACCAACTTTGCATGCATGAAGTTCCGAAACTCATTATATCATGCGTGATCATCATTATCATTATAGCACCAATAAAATCATACATTTTTCACTTCAAACATGTATGTATTTCATTGATAATGATTAAAAACAACAGTTGAAGTATTACCTTTAGCTGCGTTATTAAATCAAAACTTGTTGCGAATCTCATTTCAAAGAAATGTTTTAAAATAAAACCACGTATAACTTCGTATAACGAAAGTTCGGCCACGCAAAATCATATTCTTCCGTTTTTGAAATATTTTGACTTTTGTTAGCAAACAAAATTTGAATCCTATCCAGAATTTGTGAACTGTTTTGAGAGGTATGTATATCAGATGGTATTTAAGTAAAAACGGGTTGTCGCTCAGTTGTTGTCAATAATCATTTAGCTAAAAAGAAGAATTAGGCGTATGGAGCATTATGCTTTTATATCTGGCAAGCATACAATATTACATTGGTTAGCCTAGGTCATTAAATACAGTAATTGACATTTATCACCACGAAGCAACTGTATTTTCTTGTATTTTATCTAATTTTTTAATGGATGCTTAGAATTTCATAAAAAACTAAAATACCTATACAAGTATACGTTCGATTTGCATTTTATGAGTAAATGTTCAATGAATATGTTTGCAAGTAGGTTAACATAATAGCTAATACCAACCAAGCTAATTTAGGTGTATAAAACAGATTGTCATTCAATTATACTATCTATGATCAGTCCAGTGGGCTTCTTTGAATGACATTTTGTATGCTTTAGACAAGTTATCAAGTTCAAGATCACGAAAATAAGTTATCTCGATGATCATCTAGAAAGCTTACAAACTGAACACGACATGTTGCATATACACATACATATACTGTATGGTGTTAGTGATGAAACTTAATGTTGAATACAATGTATTTTACTTGATTTACCTGGGTCCTATCATCCCACGACGTAATAATACCAGAATTGGAAATAGGGATACCTACGTAATGTCTTCATGTGTCATAATGACAAGACATGTAGCATACAACTGTAAGTCAAATATAGGCAGAAAATGTACATCCAGTTTAAAAGTCAAAAAAGCATTACGCCCATTCAGAATATTCAAATTGAAATTTATTAACTATTCCTTAGTATTTTTAAAACTTATAGTACAAATCTGGTTCAACTTGTTAATGCTGTGTAGTATCATAAAAGGAACTGCTTATAGGGTCTCCTTAACTAATGCTTCGCTTACTATCACATCAGTCTTAACAGATACCTTGAGTACAATGTCTGCGATTTGATTGACGGACATTATCTACGTCTACGAACTCGACTACTTAATTATGATGAGCAAGTAAATGGATGTGCACACCGAAATGAAAATGTATTCGTGACCATATATAAGTTATGATTCGTTCTATTGCATTTTACCTCATGTAATAAGTAAGCTTTGCTAAGCTGTTTTGTGCTAATACACTGCAAAGATGGCCAGCTCTAACAATTAATTTAAATGATATTTACTCAATGCTAATTTCTTTATAGTAACTCTTAATAGTGACTCGTACAAAATCTAACAATTTTAGAGTTTGCTTGCTTGTAATTGCATTTAGTTTTATTGAAATCCATATAAAATAACTAATGCTTTAATTATATTTTACTCATACTAATTTGTGATAGCATTAGACTTTACTATCACGTACATTGTTTACAAACCCTCATAGAAGAATCTAATATTCGTCAGGTAATAAAAATCATAACTGAAAAATATGTTTTATGATTTCAAATTCACAGCGCAAAATGACTATCAAACAACTGCCATTTGTTGGTCTAACAGCAGTCAAAATTACGCATCTCTGATCGTCCTTCAAATAAATATAATATAGCAATACCATTTCCCTATTCATATCTCAGTGTTGCAATAGTACAAGCAAACTAAGCAAATATATGCTTGTTTTTGATGATCCCAGCAAATGTCTGCCTGTAGAATATCTTTCTTCTACAGTGACATTTACTAACTGCCCAGAGGAAGAGCCGTGCTACACGGTAATAATGGCAGCTACTCATGTAGAATGGATTTTTATTATATTGCCCGAGGGAAGGGTAACCGAATAACAAACACTTTTATACTGCGCTGCTGCCTTTACCTTGCTAGCGTCATTAGATAAAGCGCCAAGACATATAAAAGCATTGAATCGCACCTCATCTCCTGAGTTTCTGGATAATTTTTAGTGGTAGTCCAGACTCCAAGATACTATCTCCTCGGTAGACATTATATTATTGTGCAATATAAGTGTTTAGTGAGGGCGATGATGATAATGGAAAGAAAAGTGACAAGAATACATGATGAGTCACGGGCATACCTATGTCATGTAAACGCATTGCTTAACTGCTCAAGGTACACACACGTTACTTGAGTTGCAATTCATTTATTATTTCAATTTGGAATATTATGTATCTATTATTTTCCAGATGATGGATGGACAGCTTCTTGCAAAATTTATCGAATAAAGAAAGAGCTGCTAATACTGTGAAAAAATTATATGTAAATTGACTGATAAGGAATGTTTGAAGTGATGCATCATCNAAGAAAGAGCTGCTAATACTGTGAAAAAATTATATGTAAATTGACTGATAAGGAATGTTTGAAGTGATGCATCATCAGCAGACTTGGTCGTTTAATCCAAGCTTCTTTTCCGCGAAGCTCATCTGGAACGTTTTTTGCAACCAATAGCTGTCTAATACAACATTTCATTTTTATTATCCATATGTCCATTATGCGGTTCATCACCATCGCCAACAAATTTTAATGAACCATTTTTATTCGCATGCAAATTGGACATGATTGAATGTCAGTGTCAATGTCAGCTTGATATTGTGTTCGCTCTACTGGTGCTTGCCAAAAATGGAACGACAAAGGGTGTATAGTAGTTTAGTTCTGTTTACCATTCAAATAGGAACATCGTTTCCACTGATACATATGCATGTAGAATCCCAAATGATACATCTAAATGTAGGCCAAACAGATGGGAACAATATCACGGCATGCTTAAAGCAGCAATAAGAATTATTATCAACACCATTACGATTCGGACGCCTCCTTGCAGAAAACAAAAAAATCTTTAATCCGGCAAATTATCAGACATCGTTTGCCACTTCGAAACTGTTTAAACTTATGAAATGATTACGTTGTTTCTCGAATTAAAACTACTGAAAACCATCAACTGGCCACTGATGTGACCACAACATGACTGCAAATGATTTTGGCTTTGATCAACAGACAATGAGGTGTCACACAACATTTCCATCAATACAAATACAGTCATTTGTGTGTCAACTTCAAGTTAAAATCGGTTTAAGCTTTATCATAATTTTCGGCCGTGCAGTTAGGAGTGTTTTACTAAATATGCAGGAATGAATAGATACTCCTAGAGAATTCGTTTGCAAACTCAAAAATGCTCTAAATCAAACTTCATACATTGGCCACACATACAAATAAAAGAAGTTGTAGTTCATGTACGTCATCGTGGTGGTAAGATACCAGATAAGATAAAGCAAAACTTATGAAGCCGTTTTGCTATAATCTCTATTACTACTTAAAATCTACGGGAGTGCGCTTCATCATAAGAATACTTATTCACATTAATAACATATTTTGTAGGTAATACAATAGTTTAATTGTATGGCTATGAGCTACCGTCCCTTTGCGATTACATCGTGATTTGTTACAAATGCTAGTGTCTCTGTTGCTTACTAAACCCACCATATGCTAGGTGTATATATTCTTGGGATGCTTGTAAATGTATTACAGTTGACTGTTGGTTCACTTCAATGGCATTTGTAATGGGATAAGGCAAACATAAAAAGGGAAGTAACCTTGATTTTACCTCAAGGCCGCTGGGGCACAAAAAAGGTATTGTAGGTCCATTAATATATATGGGATTTAAATTCGTTGATATGAATCAACAATAAATTGTTAACAATGTAGCTTCTGTACAGTGTCAAACAGTACATGCATCGAATTAACAGCGATACACCTTAAAGCAACCATCTACTTTATTTACGACAAATGATTACAATCACTGCCATCTAGATGAAGAACGAAGATGTGCTAAAATATATCTAAATGTAAATATAATACGAGATTATTTTAAAGAAAGTTTAATACATAATCGCTTATTAATCTGATTAGGTAATTCAGAATTGGTGCAAATGATACCGTTGCAGAATTAGCAAATGAATTTTGACGTATTTGAAATACATATTTTTGTCATTAATAATGTTGTGTGGTTTGATCAAACTATTTTATTGTTGGCTACACACATGGACTATACCAGAATACGCATGTATATTCAATTTCCAAATGTACACACATAGATTAAACATGTATTTTAAATGAATGAGCCATGTAAGTCTCATAATTCATCCATTGTGTAAAAGTAAAATAAAACTAGAGACCATGGATAATATATTATTGCAATGTGTTACATACTGTTTGGATGAGATGGACGAAAGGAAATAAAACCTAATATTTGATTCGATTCTGATGTACAGCAGCCTGAGGAATCCAATAAATCACCAGCAAGTAAAAACGAACATGAACATTGTGACAAAAAAGTGGGATCGGATAAAGCGTAATAATGGTCACAGTCTCTTGTTTTACCTTTTTCACAAATGATGATACTCGTTTCTCATCGTGCGTATATGTAGCTCTCCGAGTCTTTTTAATATTTGCTTTAGCTCAGCATTTGTGGAAAATTCATTGTAACCAACCATAAGAAATAAGAATACTGAACCACGAAATTTACCACTTACTCAATCGCTCTACACACAATTTCGGAACCAACAATAATCTGGTTCACTACCGAAAACGAGCAGAGTCTAATAAAACATTTTTAGCCACGCTGGCAGAAATGTGACGAGTCAAGCTGAACGAGGGAAGCGGCAAGAAAAATATCCTGAAGAAACATACATCACCAGCCCCATGACATTCCTTTACAATGAATGTCTGCATCTGTGTCAATCTCATAGTCATGATTTATGGGAGCTCTTCGCTCTAGGTGTCCTCTCCCTTTGTTCCGGATTTTGATCACTGCTATATATTTCTAAGAATCACCAGCATTTTGAGCTATGTACACATAATGTACGCCAGTGTTTGCCTACACACTGGCTACTTCACTGAGTATTCCGCTGACGCCGAAGATGAACTACGTTGCTTTGATTTGCAACTAAAAGAAGCAATTGCTTTTCTTTCCCAATTTCTCTTATTGGTCTACCAAAACATGCTACTTATAAGTATGTACAGGCCTACATGTGTATGCGTACTGCATATTAGGCACGAACATAATAAAACATGTCTGTGTGGTTGATAGCAAAACAGAACCAACCATTACTTTCTTAAATAATAATAAAGAATTCAATCGGACAGTGAATAAAAAGGTTGATCGATTTAGTAAAAAGAAAGTTACATAAGTGTGGGCGCTTTCTCGGTGTAAAATCATACCTATTTTGTTTAGGAGATGCTGCGCTAGCTAACTATAGCGAAGTAAGGGAAACGCTGCAAGTTGCAACTAGTTGATGTAAACCATGTTTTCACTTTTTAAAAAGTTCAAATGTTCTACTTTTACTTTGGAACCTTTGTAAAGAATTCGAACATGTACGCCTTTTATACGTTTGGAATGAATAAAGCATAACGTAAACAATGATATGAAACATTGAAAAACAGGAAAAGTTGTAAATCAGCATGATTTAACTACCAAATATTATTGAATGTACACCACGCAAAGCCATCCCTCTGGTTCTTGTATGCTTTAAAACCATGTCGTTCAAGTACGAAGAGATAGTTTTAAGTGACAGACAAAGTAATTTACGAATTTTGCGTGAAAACTTTTGGATGACCGAATTTTTTGGTTTGAGTCAGCAGTTTCCTTCTTCCTTTTACAGCTTTGAATAATTTAGTATAAAACAAAATCTAAAATTAAAATAGGAGATACGGATGTATGAACGCACATTTTGCTTTATATTCTCCTTCCAAAAAGATCTGTCGACATATGAAGAAACCTACATAATATATATCTCTTGTTTTGTTATAAAATTAACAAAACAAGAGATGCAGTCAGATATCTTCTGTGGGGGACATGAAACGCAGGGAATGATGGGGACAAATAACAGAAGCAAGAACACAGCAGCAACAGAGAAGAGCACCACTATATTTTATCATCTCTCTCTTCATCACAGAATCCTGGCGCCACAGATCTCGCATCGCGGTGCTATGCTGTGAATACATGCCTTTACCTACTCCTAGTCTTCTTTCCTCGCTACTTGTTCTGCATCTTCCCCTACTCTCACATTTACAGTCCAGCTTTCCTGTCACTTGCTTACCCTTCGAGATGCTGTGCTGTGGTTCTGAAAGCATTTTCAGTCTGTCGGAGTCTCACTCTCACTTGAGTTGAGTAAAAGTGTTTGCACTGCTTAGAACCCCTCCAGAAGATGCTTCTCTTACTGAGCAATGTACAATAATAATGCAGTCGGTCTATGCGCTATCATAGGGATTCTCTCCGGTCTGGAGGATTGAATGCGAAAGCCACCAAGTCAACCTTTTACAGTCGAAATTTTAGGTTAAAGACAACATTCATTCCACTTTATGACTATAATGCACATTTATGGGAGCGTATCGTATGCAACATCATAACGGAATCACATTTCAAAATATCGATTTAAGCATTGCTACGAGCCCCTTGATAATGCTTGGAGTTGGGTTATAAAGCTATTTTGTGTACTTCTATCGTTTCTAAATATGGCCTTAATGCACTGCCAAAGATGCACCATATTTTTAACTTTCTTAGTTTGCTAATACGAATAATTTAAGATTAATATGCATTTATCCTTATTAGTCTATATATTCTGGCTTTCACTTGTACTCTATAATGCTTTCTACAATAATATAATAATTGTCTCTCATTCTTATAAACAAGCCGTATATGCAATGGCTAGTCAAAAAATTATCAGTCTAACGGAAAAACATAATTCAGACATCTTTTTATGAGAGCTGTCGAGTCAACGTAAAGTAGTACACTTCTAACAGCTTTAATTTGACATGGTAAATGCAGGTGAACAGTAGTCCCTTGCCCTTGCTTAAGGTATTTTGTCTAAATAAAAGTAGTAGTAATTAAGAGCATTGTTGATTTATGTAATTTGTCCGGTCCGTCTTAATACACAAAAAGAGAATACTTGGACACATACGTTACTAAACTGCAAAATGGTGTCTTACCGGCAGGTGTAATGGAATGACTGCCTTGTTTGCACAAGCGAGCGTATTTCAGTAATGTTTAACGTTTACACAAAATCAACACACTGTTAATTTTAGATACACTGAGAGACAGTTGAGTACCATTAGCTAGTTTAACATGAATTTCAATTATTTGATACAAGGATAAATTACTTTAGCACTGGAAGTTCACGATAAATCCATTTCTAAACACAGATAATATGAATTAGAATCGAAGCATGCGATTTCAATGAATATATGTCCATAAAAAAATTGTAATAAATTGTTATAGTACATCTGTGATCAAACACATGCAAGTCAAGAGCTTTCACAACTTTCACCAACTATGTCATAAAGCACAACCTGTGCCACGCGACAAAAGATTTATTGCATGATTGCAAAACATTGGCAATCCACCAACTGTATTAGTTTTAAGTTTTTGTCAGATAACCACTTCTACTTTATTTTTTCAGCACTGGAACCGCTGTCGTGGAAAGCACCACTTTCTACAGAGTAAGCGTTGAAAACTGCAAAAATATGCTTATGCAATTGCTGACAACAGCTTTCGTGATGAGTAAGAAACAGTTTGTGGAAAAAAGAGAAAATACTCTCACATAATGTGATGAGTGCAATGGATACATCCAACCAGCCTGAGCCAGCCAACACCAAAAATAACAAACGAGTTTCGGAAAGTCTTGGATAGTCCGTATACCTCGCTATGCTATCAAGATTTAATTTTTTTTTCTTCTTAAGCACACTTGTCTATACCAAGCTATTTTATGAGTATCTTATATACCAGGATTTTTCCATGCTTCTGTGGTATGGTAAATATTCCAATGTCAGCCGGGAGAAAACACTGAGTTTCAGGTTGTACTTGCACGAGGAAAAAAATACTCAAGGAAAAATTGTGGAATTGAATGTGGGCGAATAGAGTAGTTGAGAGAAAGAGAGTGAAAAAATGTCCATCTGAAAAAAAGAGCTCAATTGACCTTCATCTAGAGATGGCAGATAGTTTTGTGCCTGCGTTACTGCGCCAGTCATGTAAAAGCATTACAAAAAGAATGGCTTGGCCGTGTACTGCCTTTGCATTCCCAGATTCATTGGTGAGACAGAGAACTTCCCGTTCGGGAAATGTATGAAAGTATATATGCACTCAGTGTAGATATATCTAACCAGCTTAAATTCTCTGTTCGCATTATTTGTATCAGTCGTATACATACATTCGTATATATAATTCCAGAAAATCAACCGTGATATGCATGGATGACAATAAGGTGTAGAGTATGTTGCGTTGCATGCAGTGCTTTCTCAGGTTTGTTGTATTTGACAAGAGTCAGTAGTTCTGAGTGAGTCACTTTTATACAAACTTTGTACTCATCTATTTCCCTCATACAGTCGTCATTTGTCATGTATGTATGTAGCTTACAAAGGCATGTTATTTTCGGGAGCTGCACACAGGGAAATGCGTTGTTGTTATGCAATATTTACAGAAAGGAAAGTTACACTGCATTACCCAAGATAGCTTTATGTGCGTAGCACATCAAAAATTCAGGGTGGAAAGTGATGCTTGCAATGCTCCGTACTATTCTCTGCATCGCCGATATCCTTCCTGTGAGTACTTTCATGCAGCACTCGTACCCTTTCGGATACAAGTCGGAAAAGACCGAACAATTGACACAAAAATGTTTTGGTTTTTTATAAATGGTTCTTTCTGCACACTTATACATAAAAAATTGAGAATTACACCAAAAAAATCTAACCGGGAAAAGTTCCTGTCTCACGCATTGTAAATGAATGAACTCTTTGCAATCAATATATATTGCCCAGAAATAAAGTATACAGATATACAACATGCTTTTTACTGGGTGTCCATCTGATGCTTTTTTACTATCTTTACCTGGCAAGCATGAAAAATCAAAGTTGAATCAGATAGCCTATGTTGTTTATAGTGACTGTGCGTGGCTATTAAAAAATAAATTTCTTTAACACTTTGAGCCTGACGCCTGACGTCGACATTCAAGTAAAATTCATTTGTTGTAAAACTGGAATGAGGTTTTATAATTAGAAACGGCAAAATGCTTGTGTTTGCGTATTTATTTTGCCATTATGCTCTTTCTGTAGTTGTTTAAGAAAAAAGCTCGATTCAGTCGGGTTTACATAGAATCTCATTTCCGGTAACGATTCAGCCAGATAAAAAATACAGCTTATCTCTCTTGGGATATTTTACGACTAATTTTGGGTAGAATTCTTCATTAAATTGTGCACATAGTAAGTAATACGTGTATCATTAGTCTACTGCACAATGCAACTTTTCCTGTTCCTTACAAGCTCTTGCAAGATAATTAGATTTTTCTTGTTCAATTTACTCCTTCTTGTCTAATTAGTCTTGATTTAAAGCAAATTAACCACTTTGGCCATTTGATATCATAGCCTCGTTCTTCTTTTGCTCACGTATGTAAGCAGTTATGGTAAATTCACTTGCTAAAACGCTAATTAAAAAGTTCATTGGGCTGCTGCGGACGATATTGAAGTTGAAATTACATATTACATTTTTTTCTAACATTTACATACATTCAGTAACCTGCTCGTGTGAACTAAAGCCACCTTCTCCGAACACTCATTTGTAGTTATCCAGACCTGTCAAAATTTACTGATTTTGCTAATTTCTAAAAGTAGCCTGAGTGATTACATTAGTACAAATGCTTGATTTCTCATAGATACAACTAGCTAGTATTCTGACCTCCTACCAGAATGTAAGGAATTCCTGCTTTTCTTGTGAATTCTCACCCATGATTATGCAAACTTTGTTTAAAGTAATGTTGATTTGTATTTTATTCGTCTTAATTGTTGTCCTATGGTGAACTCCATACAAAGGCTTACTTATCGCATTACCTAAACTTAAACTTGTTTGATAAACTTTGTTGTGTGCATAGTGTGAAGAGGAAGAGAAAATGATAGTTTTATCTTAACGAAACGGTCATCGTAGTATTACCTATTTCGATACGAATGCGGCACCAGTGTTTATATGAAATGAACAGAAGCTAAAAACCAGTTAATTGACGTCATCTAAACGTGTTGACCCACCTTGAAGTGTTATGTGACAAGGTTGGAAGCTATAACAAAGCAGTCTAACATAGCTTGATGTATTTCTCGAGATGCTAAATCATCTCCTCACGTCCACCTTTCTAAGGCGTATCTTCATTTGGGAATCAAATTCATCTGCTTTTGTAATCTACATGAGCAGCATACTGTCTTCGGAATTGTTTAAGTCCGGCATAAATTTTATCACGCACGTACTCAATATTTTAATCGATCCATTAAGGTCAAAAACTATTAAGATGTTTTATTTCTAATTACCATATGCAGAAATGGCAAAGTTATCTGCAAAAGAATCGTAACGTAAGGAATAAACGCAAGCATGAATATATGAACTTCTCAATTTTCAAAATTTTCCAATATAGCTTATTCGATTTAACCTATAGAATAACATTCAAACTTTCCCGTGGTAAAAGTTGCCAACTATTAACTGCATGTAAATGTTATGAGACTCATGAAAAACAATTTGATTCGAATTTTGACTAGCATACTATTCACAATATCGAAATGATCTAATACTTAGAACCACTCTCATCCTATTCATTATATTTAAGCATCTTAAAAAACAACCGCACGAGATTTTATCAATTTGGATCCTTTAGGCATCTTTACATTTCCTTTAAGTTCAGAGTATCCCTACAAGATATAATGATAATGACTTTTCTGATTTACAAAACGATGCAAGTAGTTTTCAGTAATCGCAACCTTCCCTGTTCTGCACAATAGACAATGCCTACAATTATCACAACCGAAATATAAACACTAAGCCTACAAAAGAAAACCTGTGTAAGACTAAACTAATTTATTGAGCGGGTTTTCGGCATTTTTGCTCGTAACAACTCAGACACCACACTGTGCTTGAAAGAAGTAGTCATCGAATACCTAAATGAGGGACTGTGGAGGATAATACCGATTACCATTAAAAGATGAGCACAATAAGGCAGCTGTTGTGAATGTTTTTGTTATGTATCTGCTTAAACAATTTACCTGCTGCAATGAACACATTCGTAATGTGGATTCAAAACCAGCTTTTTCCTCTTTTCTTCTACATTTGTAATAAATTTATTTTAGCATGTAAAAGTTGCCATCATCTGGAATATTATTATCATAGTTAAATACCTTACATGACAGTTTACAAGCAAAAATAATATTTTATAGGGCCAGTCTCAATGAGCTACATCTACACCTTGACTTGACTGACCCAACCTTCCAGTTTAATTAGACGTGAAAAGGAGAAAAGAAATGTACAATATCATCTTCGAAACTATTTATTACTTTTGCTTTTAACAGCATAACTTTTCCTGGCAAAAATGATGAAAACGTGGTTATTATCACGATGCCTTCCCTGCAAGACTTGCAGATATATAGCCGTCTAGTAATTGCTTTTGTCGGTTTTTACTGTCTCCGTTCGTTTCTGCCTTGACAGCAACATCCACTGGCTAAATAACCCAAGTAGGGTTTATTTGTATTTACAGCATCCGTTTCCGTCCATCATATTTGAAATGTATTATGTGCATGGCTTTTGTAAAGGATAGCGGATAGTGTGTGACCGCACTTAATAAGTCATTCATAAATGCGATAAACTTTTATCCGAATCCAAAGAAAAAGTCTGAATGTTGCTAAAATTATTACTGTTTCAATCTAAAGTAAAAATCATGCAATTACTGATTACAAGCTTAGGCAAAGCTTTAAATTAAATCAAGATACAATGTATTTTCCACATAAAGGACCTATACTGATTCAAGGAAGCTTATGTGTCAATTCTTGAACGATGATAATAAATCTAGTTGATTTATATCGAGTTTTTAAGTTTATGTCTCTTGGGTAAAGCGACTTTAATGGTATCTGTGTATTTTTTTGTACTCCAGTTGAAACAAACCATTTCCACATCTTCAAGTGCATTTCTACACGCTACCACCTCTGAATTATTACTAATCCAAATACAGCTATAATGAGTGGTTGCTTGTAAGAAAGTAACACGTCTCCCTCTGTTCACCAAAAGTTCTTGCAGCTACTGTAAAGTTAATATCACCCTTTTACCCATATAATACAATAATATAAACATCATCATAGATGCAGTGTAAACAGTAGCATTCAAGTAGCTCGTACGCTCTCAGCAAGAAACAGAACATTTACATTTATGATCTCTTCTTGTACAAGAGGCAAAAATTCAAGTAGCCGTTTAAATTTTTATAATTCGCCTCGAAAAAATGCTAATGTGGTTGTAATGCTTACGCAGACCAGTGCAGAGTTAGAATCGTTATTGACAGAAAAAAACATGGAAGCAAGTACGCATGTATTATATGTATGTATATAAATGCAGGTTGCAACGAGTGTTATTTTTTCTTTGCATCATCATGAGCCATATCACAGGTGCAAACATTGTAATTAAAAACTAATAAAATTTCCCATTAGTGCCGGAAGCACTCTTCTCCAATATCCCTGTGCTTTTTCTTTTTATGACTTTTGGGGTTCATCCACTTTTACGGTATACCAAATAGCATCAACTCATCACATTTTACTAAGCCTTTACACCCTTTCACAGTATGAGCGTCATCGGCTTAAAACTAATAAGCATACTTACGGAGAATTTTGCAGCATATCAAACTATAAAATACATTTGTGTTTAATTTTAGTGTTTCATCATGAACAAGACTACATATTTTTATTGCGTAAAGTAGTTTGCACTGTTACATTTTCCTTCCTCTGTGTAATGTGACTCTGTAAGGACTTTCCAGATTTCTTTGCACATTCAGTAATAATGATGCAGACAAACTCCCAAGAAGATATATTTATGAGAGGACAAGTGCCGTGTTGTGGATAAAGC
>JAHZNG010001433.1:0-18116 GCA_027744375.1 Orchesellides sinensis | reverse complement strand
TTTTGCAAGTTTTCCTCTGTTGCTTTTTGGTAATGCTGATGGGACATGAGATAGTTACTAATCTCTTTACTGCCACTCATTTCTTCAACATATTCTTCCGCTATCCATTCATAAAATGAACTTGGGTATATCTACATACCTACATACATATATACTAAAGATGGCATTTTGTACGGAACTTGATATGGAATAAATGAAACAAGCACGCTCACCTCTTAAACATTCTTGTTTACAAACTGACTTGCACAATTCTCTCCACTCAAATTGGACAAATGAGCTCCATAAAATTTCATATCAGGACAAAGTTTTCGAAATTCGAAATACAATTTGAAAAAAAATGTGTTCAATAGAGACGTTCAAAACAAAGATATGAACAATATCTTGGAAAGCTTTGTTATCGGAATAGCAAAGCCATTTTATATTTTATGTTAGGAAAAGGGTTAAACAATAAAACGTTCAAAGTCAAACGCTCGAACTTAGTTTGTATTAAATTACGCACAAAAGCATATGTACCTATGTGAAATAAACAGCATAAGTGTATGTATTTTACAATTGCTCTGAAAATTGAGGAGAACGTCATAAAACTTGTGTCAGGTTCAATCGGGATGACAAAATTCCGGAAATAGAATTTGTTTATGTGATGAAAGATGGAAGCAACAAAATAACCTGGTTCCTTCCCATTTTTATTTTTATGCAAATAAGTAATAAACAATCTGGGTTTTCACATCGAAACGAAATTCAATTCTGTAAAAATGTCATGAATAAAAAATTGAGAATAGTTTTTTTTCTGAATTTATACAAATTACTGCGGCGACCCGAAATATCTTCACGAGGGATCTGTCAATACGATACTACAAAATACTAATAAAGTCATCACGCATGGTCATCTTGCCATCTTTTGGTAAATTACTCGTATGCCGTTGTAAGAACAATCAGTTGATTAATGATAAGTGTAATTAGTTTTAATGATGAATTCTCTTCTAATTACTGAACAGAACCTACTATATACTGTATGCTCTTACTGTTTGGTAACTGCGCAATAATATTGTGCTGCATCCTGGATAAGATGAGCATTTCCTTTCTCACTTCAGATATTTTTCCTCCTTTCTTGGTATCGCATTGGTATAGATATTTCCTTTCGTGCCAAGTCAAGCGGATAATAGGGATCCAGTAGCAATATGTTGTTTTTAAGACAAATGGGACTTTTGTTACAATGCTACATGTGAAAGTTTGGTCACATTTCCAAAACTCAGGCATGAGGGGTATATATGTATGTGTGTTTTAATACGTCCATTAAATTTTAACACCTTGACAAACTCCAATAGTAATAATTTCAATCAAGGATATTTGATATCACTTCCGCTAATTTATTTTCTTTTACCAAAGGCCTTTTGCTGTAATGAAAAGATATAAATCAAAGGAAGACTATCATCTCTTCCTTCCAAAATAAAAGTACGTTTTAATTGAGTTCTCGCAGGAAATTTATTGACATGTTCCTATCAAAGCAGAGAAAATCTTAACGTAATTCCCAAGGACTATTATTAGCATTAGTATGGAAAGGAAATGGCTTTTATAACAAAGTGTGCCTGATAATGTTCTCTTCTTCTTCTTAGGTGGAATAATGGGCCAAAGAATTCTATTTCTTTCTCATTAATTTCCCTCCTTTCCTCCTCTCCACCTCCAACATAAAATCCAGCCATTATTATTATTATTACTTGCCCGACACCGTTATTGTGTGCTGAGGCATTTGCTTCCACTGCTTTTCCTGATGCTGACAGTAATATTGGTGGTGTGGAGCCACAAAGGATGGAATAAGAGATTTAATTCAGCATGGAAGGGAAAAGGAGGACTAATTGGGAAACAGGAGAAAGGCGAGAGAGGGGATGATGATAGAAAGAATAAAATGCATTATTATATTGCAATGCGCGTGTGGACAGTCATCCTTTCAACTTGGCTTTAGCTTTATTATTGCAAACGTATATAAGTAACGTGAGACACGCGGGACATAAGGCGGTGTTGAGTGAGTGGGGGATGATTTACGGTCGTTAAAGAAGGAAAAGGAAATAAATGTCATCTCTCTTTTATTGTCTTCTTTTCATTTCAACTCTGTGACAATAATGTTTTATGGGGAAGAGAAGGAGAGACACTGTGGAGGGTGTTGGAATGCCAATATTTTCAATAAAGCTATGCCACACGACCAAAGTCTAAAAAACTCCTACCAACTTACGTTTTTACTTTACTTACTTTTTTATGCCTTGCATTTTACTTATGGCAATCCTGTTTTTATCAGGGATCTGCATTGCACGATTTAAACATATGCCAAAAATGTTTGAACATTTTGCCACCCCAGATTCTTTAAAAATTGGATAGCACCTGATTGTTAACCAGTTTGGTTTTTAGAATGTGTGAAATAATGTACTGGATTGGTAAGTAATATTCGGTTCCAGTTTGGCAGTTAGATTATTTGCGAATCTCTGATTTCTTGAAAACTCTTTACCCCGATTTTTCTTTATTGATGCTAATAATAATAGGATCTAGAAGGAAGAGAGAAGTTTAAAATGGGTGAATGCAATTGAGAGTCGACAAAAAGTCATATGTAAAAAAGTGGAGTCTCTGGAAATCACCATTTACATTTACAAACGGCATGTAACAACAAATGGGTGACTGGAGGCTAATGCATATCCAAATGAGTATATTGGAAAGACAGACAGGAAAAAGTTTTTAAAGGAGAAAGTAAAAATAGAGGAAAAGCATGTGTCATACCCGAGGGTATATATTGAGAGAACATTATTGGATTGAAAGCATTACAGGATCCAAGGAGAAGGAAGAAGGCTAATGAAAGAAAAATCAGTTTTACAAGCTCAAAGAATACGGAAAGAGATTTAGCAGCTCAAGGCAATCACAAAAACTAACTTTTGATGATTTCCCAAGCACGACTCTTGTTGACTCAAGATCATCATCATTTTTTTCTCTGTTTGTGCAAGGATTACTAAAAACATTATAAGCCAATAAGGCATTTGCATCAAATGAAATAAAATTTAAATTCGGTAATGACGATGTTGATTTGATAAAAGACAATTTTTATCATTTTGATGTGCCCTTGCATTAAAAAGCAAGTTTTTCTCAAGGCAATACTGTAAATAGGGATTTTTATTGAAGCTATGTAGCTCTGCAAGCAAAAGTTTACTTTTTTAAGGTGCTCAAAGGAAAGAGAATCCTATTTATTTTTTATTCTTGTCATTGCCTTAATGCAGCAGAGATTCGTTTTTCTTCTCTTTCCTTTCACAAGGAAAAATCCAATTTCATTCCAATTCCAACTTACTTTCATTAGCTTAATATGTTTCATTTAGTCAGTGCTAATAGGAATGCAAAGGAGATTCTTTTCATTTCAGCGTCAACAAATCTTTAAACATTTGGAGTCTGAAGACTATGGAGGATCTTCTTGGAAATAAACAACACAGCAGTAGTTGTACAGTGTTTTCTTTACAATTTCTTTCCTCTTCGCGGATGAGTGAGCTCATTAGTGTATACAAAATACCATGGACTAATTTTAAGATGACAACAAAAGGACAAGACTAGGTTTTCTAATGAGATTTTTTTCTCCTCGTCTAAATAACCAGTGTACTCATGGTGTATGTCATTTATGCGCAGTAATAATGTCTGTCAGTGGTAGTTTACTTTAAAGCATATCCCCGACTGAAAGTCTCCTGTTTTAAATATTAAGCTCACACTTAATATATCCCTACTTATATAAATATTGTTGTAAAATGTTGGAAGTTTGCGATGTTAAAATATGCCTAAAAATATTGGTAAATCAGTACACAGACAGGTCTCTGTGTTATCCTTTTATATTAATTTAGCATGAGAATCGAGTAGTATAACAGCATCAAAATGATTGAAAGGAAAAGGCTTCCAATTTTACTTTTAATCATCTTTCTCCCAAGTATTTGGCAATGTGACGATGAAAATAATATGCAAGAATGTAATCAAAGTGATCCCCTCACTCACTCGCACACTCGAATGGTGTCAAAGCAGTTAATCGCTTTAAGTCACATCAAATTATGACATTTTCATTAGCGAAAGAAGAGTGAAAGGCTTTGATTTTGATTGTCTGTTGATTCCCTGCTTTCATTCAATCTAAACCTTTCCCTTCTACACTTCTCTCCGCCTAAATACACATAAAGCATGCATACATCATAGCACTTGATCACTTGTGATTTGATGAAGAAGGTCTCTTTTATACTGCCATTCATGTCTAAAACAACGACACACACACCAACACATCAAAACCTTTCCCTCGTAAAGCTCTCTATTAAAGGTAATTAAAGCAAGGCTGTAATCAAAAAGTAGAGGTTTCTGTGAATACCAGGTTCAATAACTCACTCAGGAAAATCAACATGCCGTAAGAATGTTTATTACACGTTGCCCAAGTGTATTTTAAGGCATAAGCCAATATGCGCAACAAATTCACTTTTTGGCTTTTTGCAACCTGAAAACCGCCCATTCAAAGTGAAAGTGTCAAGAAAACCAAGTATACCTTGTAAAATGTATGCAATAGTAACAGTTACACAGTAACAACATTTCTTCCTCTCTTTTCCCTCGTCATGATAATAATAGTAACAAGGGAACGTGACCTTTTCCCCAAAATTGCCCATATCTTTAAGTCAAAAGCAATTTGAGATTAACTCGTCGCACTACACATTTATTTCCCTGTGTCCTTCTGAATGGTGGGTGCAGAAGCAGGCAATGC
This sequence comes from Orchesellides sinensis, assembly GCA_027744375.1. Lineage (NCBI taxonomy): Eukaryota > Metazoa > Arthropoda > Collembola > Entomobryomorpha > Orchesellidae > Orchesellides > Orchesellides sinensis. Next base: position 13,366 of record JAHZNG010001433.1, on the reverse strand, counting down.
AATATAAAATGTAATAATATGCTTTGTATAAAGTATGCTCTCAGAATGCACATGGTCCTGCCATAATAATAATTCCATCTGGTACAGAAGAAAATTCGTACTTGAAGGAAATAAATGGGCATTTCTCAGAGAAAGGGAGAAAAACTCATGGAGCAGCGAAAGGGGAAGAAATAAAAAGTGTATTTGTAACTACATGTATTTTTATATCCGTAATAAATGTGTATTTTTTGGTATGAATGAGGAGGTTGGTAATAAAAAGTGATCATGTTGCCCTGTACGGAAGCAGTTTCACTCATTCCACATTGATTTTGAAAAAATAACAGGATTAAAAGTGTAAATTCTTTTGTGACAAATAAAAGGTGAATTGAATCAGGTTGAAATTAAAGTTGAAATTATTTTTCTAACTGTCCTTAATCTTAAATCACAATCATCTTGAAAAAGTCCTTGATAGGGCTTTTCACACCTTTTCTCAAAAGCGTTCACTTTCATTTAAAAGCTTTCACCGTGTGTTTGCTTTAAAAGTTAACAGAGAAAACCTATTAAACTCAGATCCTCCTTTTGTAAACTAAAAATCCCAGACTTTTCTTAGCTTTTAGTGTTTGCCAATCATAAAAGAAAACTTTTCAAAACTTTTGATCAAGTGAAAGCCCAGTGTGAAAGGGAATGCATGCTTGGGCTGAACTGCATGGAAATCATCAATGCACTCTACCTGCTTCATGCACACATAAAAAGTTCTTTTTACAAAAACTTTTTCTCTTCAGGTAGGTATGTATGCATTCTTGTATAGATAGCTCGTTGTACGTTTATTATGTACAACACATTATTTTTTAAAGGTCCAGAAGAAAAGTTCCAGGTTTTCATTCTATATACACCTTTTTGTGTTGCTTCATTGGCCATCCATGATGAGAATGGGCCAAGTGTGAAAAAAAGTCAAGAAACCCATAAAAAAGTCAAAAGAAGATTTTTATGTACTCTCATCCTGTCTGCCTGACTAGTTGAGTGAGTCAGATACGTGTGCATATAACTTCGTACGGGTGACTATTCTCAAATGTTTTACTGCTTTCACCATTCCTTCCTTTAGAAAGGTGACTTTTACCTTGTCCACGTGTATAATATTTACGTATTACTGTAAATAACATATATGCCATATGCCTATCATGCAAGAATGGCTTAAGATGATCATCATATCAAGATAATAATGACGTATACAGCTCAGCAAATCTTTCCCTTCGATTCTTTCTTCCACTTGAACGGAGTTTTAGCTCAATGCATACATTTTTACGATGATGATCTACATTTTGTCTCCTTTGAGCTCAAAAGGCTTTATCTCAACTCAAGTTGGCATAAAAGAGAGAGAGTGAAAGCATAATAATAACTGTGCCATGTAATATCACTTTCCCTTATTCTTCTTCACGTAATGTTCAATCAAATGGGCGGCTCACTGATCACATTACGGAAGCAAAATGGTCAAAAAAATATGGCAGAAATGTATATCATCTTACGCAAAATGGAATATTATTATGCCTTACAAGAGTGAACATGACATGAAAAGTTGATCATCAGCATGAAAATAATGCTGTGCTTTTACCATTTTTTCTAAAAATTCAGATGAATTCACAATATATAATGTAATGAGAAAAGGAACTGTTGAGCTTTCACATTTTTTGTCAACCTGCACGCTTAAAAGCGTACTACTTTTTTACAATCATGTGAACATAACTAATAAAATATGATCAAAGTAAACAAAAAGAATTTGCATGGGAAATATCATTCATGAGGAAAAAAAGGCAAGCAAAACAAGTAAGAACTTTTGGTAGCGAAGAGAGCAAAAAATGACAAAGGAATATGCCAAAGGGAAGGATAGAAAAATTTAATTAAAAGTTACGACATCCCCATCAAAGCCACTTGAATAGAAGAATATTATCATTATTATGATGAGACTGCTACTGTCAGTGTGTAAAAAAGAGACAAGGCTGGAGGAGAAAGAAAGACAATATAGCGTCAGTCAGTCAGGTCTCCTCCTTGTTTCTTTCAGGAAATGAAAGAGGTGACATATGACAAGCAAACAATATAAGCTACTATGTATATTTTTCTTGGAAAAAATAATAAGAAACAATGGAAATTAATAATGAAAAGACTCTCACGTGAACTAAAGTTGGCCACAGCCCATACAGTTCAAATAATATGGTGTACGTTATTTGATTGATGGGCTCTTTGTACAATTTCATTATTTTTCGAGGAAATGAATTAAGAATGAGATGATACAATATTGAACAAGGCATACTAAACTTTACTTGTCTATTTGAGTATATTATTGATTGAGCAAGTTAAGAAATATGATTGGTGAGTCAATAGAGAACGATGTAATGCATAATATGAATTGATTTAAGAAAGGGAAAAGACCATACATATTATTTGCTGTATTCATCCTGTCTACTTGTACCGTGTAACTTTTCTTTCTTTAACAGAAAGGTGGTTTATTTGACATGGCATATCTGGAAGAAGCTACATAGGAACACATATACGTACCTAATTATTGGGCTTATTTTAGCCTGCTACATGAGCATATTGACTAAGTAGGTACAAGTATATCGTAGGTGGTGGAAGTTTCATTTTTCTTAATTTGGCTCATTTGTTTCTTTGAACTCTGCCGTGCATGTGAGCATATGCCCGTAATTTGACTATATAATAATGTCTACATACTACGCCAATGTCGTGGATTTTTTTAAATGTAAAAGACGCTGAAGTTGAATAGGTCTGAGAGGCATTACTTGGTTGATACGGATAAAACTTAGATTAGACTAACAAGGTTAAAAAACAAGGATCTGGTTATATGTATGTATGCACTTTTTAAAATTAAAATTAGACTCCAGGACGTAGTAGACTATCCGAAAATCGCCATCGCCTAGCAGACTGTGCCTTAATTGTAAGGAAGATAAATATGGCGTTACATACAATCGAAAGTTACATGTCTGACATTTTGCTATCGCAAATTTCAGTGTAATTTTGGATTACCTGAAATGGATACAATTAAAGAAAACGGTAATCGATCGCGTACTTACATGAAATATACGAGTTATGCACCACTGGAAATAACAAGTATTCCATTTTATTGACTTCCTAATGTCTGCAAATTAATGCATACATTATCTAACAAAGCTTTTATACCTACCTCATAGGAAAAAGTAGGGAAAATATAAATCGGAACAAATACATATAATGATATGGTGTCGGACTAAATTATCATTTTTACATCCTGCTAAAAAACTAATACCACATAATGCCGACTACTGACATGGTATTAAATAGACTTTATATGTTGCCAACGCCCAATTAAATTACCTGTACACTTTCATTGCACAAACTACACTAAACTAACGACATCAATTTACCAGAAAACAACGTAGAACTAAATTGATTCCAATTTTCTCTTTAAATTGACTTCCCTACGTTTAATTCTTGATTGTACGCCTGTATGTCTCACAAAACTACAAAACTTTCCTTACTGAACATCGAGATCCATATATCTTGTCACATTCTAAATTGTCACTTGACATCAGCATAAGCAAGCATACAAACCTATCCATATAAAAATGCTTATATAAACATATCCAGAAGTTGTCAGCCTAGTACAATTTAAGGACCTCCAATTTCCTGTTTCTTCTTCCCATCCTCAGAGAGAAAAAGTCAGGTAGCAAAAATAGGGAGAGAGAAGGGAAGAGCACACACACCCAATTTTCTCTTTTCTTCAGCCATCCACACAAGACAGTCTACATGTGAGAAGGAAACCTATCATCAGAGTAACTAGAATGTGATCTTCTCCCAGAAAAAAAATCAAAACGGAAGAAAAAGCTACGTTAGGTCTCCCTGGGTGGATATGGATTTGTATCAGAAAGCAACAGACACAATTTTGAGATTGGTTTACACAAGAGGAAAAAAATTTTGTTGCGAGATCGTAAGTCTTCTTGTCTCCAAATAATACAGCACGTAGTAGTTTCCCAAAAAACTTAAATGGATCAGGTAATATGTCAGCAGAAAAGGAAGACGATCCCACCTTGCCTCTCGCTTTCTCCTTCCTTCCTACTTTCTCTGTAATAATATAATATTGAATTGCTATTGCCAAACTACTAACGATGTATGTATATTCTATGTAGTAGCAACAACATCGTCTGAAATTACCAAGAAAAAAACGAGGATTTTTTTTCCTTTTCATCATCCCTTCTTTTTCCTCCTTCGTAGTAAAGCCTCTTACCTTAGATTACTTACTTTTACTTACCGAGAGTCCCGATGAGTTCTCTCATTTTGTTAAAAAAGGAAAGAAAAGTTTTTCTCTGTCGTGTTTACATTTCATCTCGCTCATCTTCCTATCATAAAAAAGTACAAACAGACAAAAAATGTAATAGTTTCTGACTCACTCTGGCTCATTATTTCAAACTATGTTGAAAAGACTCCCTCCAAACATTTCGGTTTTAATAGTCGTTTGCCAGATGATGTTAACTTGGATTAGTTCAAATACACTTTTTGCTTTCACCTTGTATTACCCTGTTTTACTTTTACTTTTTTGCCGTTAACGGCTCGTCTTAAAAAGAACATTAATTTTCTTTTGAGCTGGAAAAATGGAAACAGATGTAACCCAACCCTTTTTCCTTTAGTATTATTCAAACAGGAAAAATCCAGATGAGATTGTTAACATTGCCATCACCATTAAATAGCATGCTATATTAATGTAGTTTTTAAATGTACGTAGTACAAGTTGATTTTGGAGAAAAGAGGATAAACCATATTAATTTTAAAAATAAAAATGATACCTTGAACAGATTGCTCTCGTGATGGTGTGCCTTCTGATGCTTATTGCTACTCATTCTGGTAATTTTAATTGGAAAAGTTGAGAAATGAAGATTGGAGGTGTGTTTTGCAGGGGAGTGAGCAGAGATCCAAGATTTTGTTTGCATCTATGCTTGAGCCATATAAAACTTACATTGTAGAAGATTCTCTTAACTGCTAACTAGAACTGTTGACACAATTATATGATTTGGTATATTATAATTATTATATGACGTTAGTAGGCATTGCAATAATATGCTTGTACAAATATAGCATGAATGTGATATTCACAGCTTCAATCTGATATTTAAATTACACAAACAATCCAAAAGCATATTTTATTTTTGACAATTTTCGTGTTTTACTTCATATTGCATGGAAGAGGTAGATTGATAGAAGTTGCACATTTATAAAACAATCAAATAACCTTTAGTGATATCATTTATCTTCGTTTGGCTAAAGACAATAATTCCTGCTGTGAAATATAAAACTTCTAGTTTTATCTCCCCCTGTGATTTTATTTTTAGAATATGTAGGTATACAGGACAAATTTATTTATGCGTACATAGGTATGTATAAATATAATAGAAGAATTTATTTCTTTACTAACTTCATTTGTATCAATCGACAATTCATTTATAGGCTTGATTGTAGCTTTATGTGAAAAACGAATCAATGTTTCATCGTCTCAGACAGACAGAGTTTTAGAAGGGATTCGGAAAATCTCAGCATGCCGCCGCTGTGTGATCAGTATCCTATCCGATATGAATGTACGTTGTGATGTTGTCGTTGTTGATACTTGCGACAACACATTCAGAATACCAAATTAGGTAACAAAATACCAGTAGGCTAAAGAAAGTCCATCCACCCATTTAAGGGTGTATCAGGTACTATCATGTAACAGGAAATCGTAATGGAGCATGAGAAACATGCTCAATTGAAGATATTTTTTCTCCTTCACTCGCCTTGACTTTACGTTGATTGCAAGGAGTAGCTCAAAATTTTAAAGATTTTCAGATTTCCAAAGACTTGATGAAACCAAGATGCATCCCTGCTTTCTCTCCATTATCTCACGCCTGACAAACTTTCTCCAGCCAACTAAAGTCTCTCCACCTTTAGTAAATCGCTGTGAGAAAGCAAACTGACATGCAATGTACATTGCACACATTTTGTGTGAAGGTGGAAGAAATTTTTTGAGAAAATGATCCTTTTAAGCCTGGCTGGGTGGAAGGAAGTGGAGCATTTGAAGCGTGGTCAGAGAGAGATGGCCAAGATATGGATGTGGTGGGAAAATGTATGAAAATGTACAAAAGAGGCTATGTCCCAGCGGACCGTTTTTGTGGCTGAGCCACTAAACTCCTTTAATGTTTTCCAGTCAACTCTTTCGCTTTAACATTCATTCTGCCTTTTGCTTTTTCCTTCCCATAAAGTTTCTCCAGTCTTGACTTGCAAGTTTTGTAAGCTGGAGTTATTATGCTGTGCTGGGATCTCCCTCTTCAGAATTGGAATTGCCAATTGAAATAACAAGGAAAGGGTCGATAAGCTACACAGTTTGGTTTTTCTGCTGACTGCCCATCTTACATTATATTCTTATCTATTAGCATACATATCAAGGACTAAAATGAAATTCAGCAGAATAAACGCCCATGAATTTTAGCCACTTGTGGAGAGAAAGGTCTGGAGAAAATTTGAAAGTCTTATTGACTTTTCAATGAGATCGGACGTATATTACCGTTTGGAACATACCTGACCTTCGGAGAAAGTTTTCATTATCATAATACATTCCACCTGTTTTAGATTCTGTTTGAAAAGAAGAGGTGGGCGTGTGAAGAAAGCGAATGGGTTTTCTAAGCGAAGAAATTATGTGAACTAGATAAAATATCGTAAATTTATCCTACTATGCAACTAGTATAAATAATTGTTGCCATTTGTATTTACCTTGTTCCAATGAGCGAAGCATACGTCTTATTCCATTTCAACGAGCCTCTTTAGCTGTTTTGGGGGAGAAAAGCATCATATATTACTGTATATTCATTCATACACACATTCATAAGTACTTCTTTGTTCACATATTCTTTCTTCTTAGGTGTTTTTACGGTTTGCACGCTCTCCTGATCCCGAGTTTTACGCCAAGCATGTTGATATACAAAAAAAGTCTGCGAGTGACTTGCTTCCACTGCCAGGTTTTCGTTTTTCCTGAATTCATTCCAGAAAATCAAGTTTACAGCTCTCTCTCTCTCTCCGGTACACATGCACAACAGAAGAGTAGTGCTCTTCACGCAAAGTGAAACGAGGCGAGAGAGAGTTGTGAAAGTCTTGTCGTGTGTCGAATGAACACACAAACAACAACAAAACAGGAGAAAGTGTACATATGTACATACATGCTAACATTGTTATAAGCACAATTTACAGCAAAGTGCTCAATTTTGTGGAAAATTGTGGACGGTTTTCAACAGGAGTCTATATATGGATGCTCTTGCTCTCTCCTCCACAGGAAAATAACTGGAGCATTAAGACATAATATTGCATGAGAGGTTTGGTTGCTAGCTTGGCGAAAAAAAGACCACGTTTTGTATTACATATTATTTTCGGTGAGAGAGGAGGAGAATCTGAAAAAACTGGACCTTGTGGAGCTTTCTCTCTTCATTCATTCATTATTGCATTGCACACAAGCACCAAAGTGTATATATGTAATGGAGAGAAGAGTGAGAGTGAGAGTGTGCTAGACAAGTAGAAAATTGTACGGGAGAAGAAGAAGGACAAGGAGCACGGCATTTGAACAGGTCTTCCAAGGCCCATAAAACTGTTAAAATAAATAACTGGTTTTAATATCCTTTCCTCTAGTCTCGCTCTTGATTGCACAAAATGTAATGTAGTCTTGCATGCTCCTCCATGTTTTCTCTCTCTCCTCTTGTGCAATAATAATACCACTATACACACCAACCCATTCACTTTCTCCCATTTTAAGAGTGAAAGCAACCAACAACTCAATTATACACTTGCTCTCTAATATAAATGCTCAAATGTGTGTGTAAAAGGTATGATGTCCTATCAGAACCTGTTATGTATCAGTATTTTCTCTTCTTATCGTGGCCATGCAATAATAATGCACAGTATGCGTAATAAGAGCTCTTGAGAAAAAGGGTAAAATGGTATGGCCTGGCTTTTTGGGCTCCTTGGTATAATCTTGGGGAAATACTAATAACCATTTATTTCATTCCAACATGCACCAGCCCTCTGCTCCTTTCTCCCAGCTCATCTGTGATCCCCTTGAAAGCTTTTTATGATGCAATATCATGCTATAATTTTTACTTACCATATTATAACCAACGACACTTTCCAGTAGGCCTTTTACGGATGGATGGATGGAACTATTGGTGAAATTCAGTAGGGGGTTTTGAACATGCTTGCAACTTCCGGAATAAACTTGATAATTTTTAAGGCATATGCAATTCCCGATATGATTTCGCCAAAAAAAAAGTTTTGATCGAGAAAAACAATCAAATTAATAAAACACGGACACAATGGATTTATTTTTTTTTTTCGCAGATTTTTGTATTTATTTTACTTGAATAGAAAGCTCTTTAATCATCATCGTCATCATTACGATCATAGTTTTTCATAATCATGATTCTAAATACATAGTAATAATGACAATATATATGAATTTTATATATATTTCATACGTTAATTACAATATAATTAAAATGTACCAGCTATAATTCTACTTACTACCACATAATAATACATTCATACATATATTAATTACACCATTTAACTCTATAATCTACGTTACTTGTAATCACCGTGCTTTCTTTTTGTCATCATATGTATTCCCTTGAAAAAAAGACAAACAAATAAAGAATCACTTTAACCAGCTTTCACTAATTGGATAATATTTAACTTACACTTGGCTACTTTCACAAACACCACATTTTTTCTTCTGATTTGTCAAGTCAAGAAGATTGTGATGATAACATTATTAATAATACACAATTAATTACAAAGAACATAATAATTACTGACATTATACACATGTTTGTATCCTTGTGCAGACATAATTAACAAGTAACCGGCATTCACTTATATTTTTATGACAAGATATACACTAAATCATTGGTTTTAAGTGGAAAATCAACAATGACGCATAACATAATTAAATATACACTATAATTAAGATAGCTCTTGCAGATAAACTGTATAACTCATAGTTAGCTCATTCTAATGTGTAATTTAAATAGAGCCAGACAGACAGACACCATCTACAAACTAGAGTTTTACTGGCCAAGTCCACCACAATTTTATTGTGTTTTACCACAAAAACGTGTGGGTATGTTTTACATATTTAGACTAGACGGACACTTGTTTTTCTTTTCGAGAACAAAACACTTAATTCAATCTTTAACAATTTTTTACATTTTAACAAAGTAACACAATAACCAAAATGTTTAATAGAGAAAGACTTTTTGTTAAAAACCCAAATTTAATCTGTATTTTTCTAAACACTGTGCGAATATTATTTTTTATATCTAACAGTTTTCCTAATATAAGCCTGTGATAAACCATTTTATACATATACGCTACAACTAACACTAATTTCCTTAAATACTCATGTTTTAAATGTACCAAGAAAAATCAATTTCTTTTTTACTATTTCTCATAAATCATTGTCTCTCGCAAGTCTCCTCATTTTTTGAAATGTTTTCAATATGAATATGCAAAAAAGAGGTTTTATGACTGAAATTTTGTTGTGGGTTTACCTAAATAAATCCGTATTATTTTTTCTAATTTGATAATCATCATCGTGTTGATGACCATGTAAGTATGAAATACCTTTTTGTTTTCATTTCTCATTTTACTTTTATTCTTCTTACAAAGTACCCAATAAGTCCGAGCTTATCATATTATGATAACCGCATCATACTCCCTATAGCTTTCTTGTACATTATCATCATTTTTTACAGAGATAGCCTACATTTTATATGTATATGCTTGCCTTCTACTTACTTAATGTGTATGCATAAGCCAAATAGCTTAGCAAAAAATGAATATTTCTAAAGTACCAATTTTTTTTATGATTTCTTACGCTTGCTGTATGAATGACTGTATATATTTTACGAACAAACGCGTGTACACAATTTTACACAACATGATTATAAAAATTAGCGTATTTTTTCTCTGTGTTCATCTCAGCTCTCTCGGTTTTTGTGTTACTTGTAAATTTTTGGTCTGAAATACACACTATGTTGTAAAGGTAGATAAATTTAGATAATATAGATCTATTCTCGTAGCTTACTTTCTTTCTGTACTTAAAATACATACAATATTAAAAAAACAAAAAAATGATCGTGCCTAACATATTAGTATATGTACTCCTACCTATTAACAATGCATTAGAATGCTTTCCCTTTTAATATTTTTCTTTGGCAATCTGCTTAACACCAGTTTCTTCATCTCTTACTTTTGTTAAATATTATGTTTGAAAATGAAACCTATTTTTTGCCAATGATAATCAGAACGGAACACTAACAAATCAGTCAGCAGGTTTACCTCAGTTCATTTCTATTGATTGTGATGCATGAATCTTCTTCCATATAAAAATGCTATGTGGGACTCGTGACCTTTAAACACCTTGACCTTGAGTGACTTAAAAAAGACTGTCAGCATATTTATCTCCACGCCTGTGCGCTAAAGCTATAAATGTATTGTTTCTATTAAGTGTATTGGTTTTGCTTTTTTCTTTCTTACAGCTTATGCAAATGAAAACAACGAAAAGCTTCAAAACAGTTCTCAAATCGTAGACGGCAACAAATGCTGCTTTCAACTTGTACCTTGTCACCGATAGTTCATAATAAAGCGTTACAATTCATTAAAATAGCCGACCATTTCCCCCTGCAATTTAAATGATATTTCCGAGTTCATGCTAAGTTTTGCTGAAGCTGACAATAAGTGTCCCAATGGGTTTAATAGAGTACAGAGCATCACAAAATAGATGATTAAATCAAGAAAAAATGTACGTTATTATCATGTACACTTGTATACGTTAACATAAGTCATAGTTGATTGTTAAAGACTAGCTAAATTTTGGCTTTGAACAAGGATGACGATGATGAGCTGTAGACGTTGTGAAACTTACTGGCTTCCATTAAATTTCGCTCATCAAATCATCAATAAAATCAATAATGATTGTATGAATAGAATGAAACTCACAAATGGTGATAAGATGACCATTTAGCTAACTGGCAGCATGTATGACCACCACCAAATATTTCCTGTGCATTTAAGATAAGTTTTGACTGATATTGCAAAAATATATGAAAATGTGCTTAATTAACCTAAACAATCGTAAATTATCATCAAACCGGCAATAAATCATATATGACTATTTTGACCCTTCTCTAAACATTACGCATACTGTACAAACGTATGTATGGTTGTGTTTTTTAGGAACTAATATATGGAATACGAAAATTGGCTTGGATTATGTGTATCTTCATAATTTACAAATGTAAGCGACAACAGAAAAAAGTTTCTAAGCATATTCTTCCATATTTTTTGTAAAAACATTCTTTCAGTTACGATTTTGCAAGCTCTTGAATATACATATATATTCCTATAAAAATGTGATATAAGAAATATGACGACAATTCCAATTAATTTTTTCAACAAACCATATTACAAATTTCACTTTCATTTTTTCTCACTGACTCACTGGACAGATAAATTTTTTTTAACACTTTCCCCTTTTCATGCTTTCATCAGATATGTGTAAAGTACTGCGATTTTCTCCAATGTAAAATAGCAACAAGGACTGAGAGATAGGAGAGATGCCTAATAAAACTGTGTACAATAAATATATAATGTAATTTCGGTAAATAAATCCTTATTCACCGTTTTCAAATGTACGCTTACACTAATTCATAATCACTTATAAATTTAGTTGTTTACCTTTTGCCACGTTATATCAGTCCTAAAATAGATTTATATGCATTCACCTAGAAAAATTCTACTATTTATGACGACGCATCGTATCCAATATAAAACCTTCTTTTGCTTACTTCAATATTGGCAACTATAAATTGGTAATCATGTTTTTGTATGTTTCCGTAAAATGTACAAAGTTATACTTGGATTTTCTGATTCCTCATTATTTTCTTTCTCCTTTTCCCTATAGCTTTCCTTGTGCATGACTGCAGGCATGCTTACGAGACTTTAATAGCGGAAGGAAAGCACGGATGATGAAATGTTACTCGATTTATATAATTTTTTGAAACACAATTTGATCACGTCCTTTTTCCTTTCTTTTTTTGACTATATGTACTCCTAGCATACCTTATACAGCATAAAATGTATATTAATATGTAATATGATGTATCATACAGCAATTTGTCAATTTAGCACGTTCTTTTATATCATAATATACCTTTATACATTAGCAAAGCTTGACTATTACCCGAAATCCTTATATTTTATGGATATCATCGCGAGCGACAAAAACGGAAACAATATTGATTTTTTTAGTGTCACATGAAAAACCCTGATTTCTTTCACATTATTTTTTGCCACAGTATGTCGTATATAGAGCAGCAGATTTGTTAATACACAGCATTACATATGCGCTATAAATTTGTTAATATACATATAATATAACCATATTATAACCTTTGGGTAAAACAAGTGTGCTAAAATATTGTGCATTATATGGCAAATATATATAAACTTATGTAGGAACTGGTTCATTCACACTCAACTATAAATTCTACCTACAAATCGGTAATAATAGCAGAGTTTGACATATAATATAATTATAATAGTAATTATATTAGAAAAAATTGTAAATTGAAACAACATACGTGCACAACACAGTAGGCAACAGCAGCAGTATCAGCAGCAGCGAACAAGGAGACGATATTACACTTATTTATAAAAAACAAGTTTTTTGACTGACCAGAACAAACGGAGAACCGCACGAGCGAGCGAGGGAGTCAACAACAGATTTTCCACATTTAGAGTGAGAGGAGGACACAACATAGTAGCAATTACATGGATAATATTTGGTTTCTTAAAAAACAGTACTACACAAAAAACATGGCATACATTTTTTGACATCCGAAACATTAGTTGGCTGATGCGGATTTCATAAAGACATTAAAAATTACATTGAGAGGAGGACACAAAATAACATTTTACACTGGAGGAGACAAAAGGTGGTGGCATATATTTGTATACACATAAGAGGCAGAAATTTTAGAGATCCAGGTGGTGTGTTTTTTTGGTCGGATCGGATGGATGAACAATGTTTTGGCATGGTTTGGGTATTTCAGGAACGGATTTATAAAATAGTAACCTTCTCTTGTCTACATAGAAAACAATCATGAACATGTAAAAGAGGCGACGATGATGCTTTTGCTTTTGATTTGTACAAAAAATATATATAATACAAAAAAAAAACTAAACAACATACATTTATATAAACAACAAACACATATTTAAACAGTCAACTCTGTTTTTGAGTTTTGATTTTTGGTTTGCTTGATAGGTA